>JANHGN010007697.1:0-26024 GCA_024605025.1 Megaceryle maxima | reverse complement strand
CCCCAAGGCATAGACTGGAAAACAGGTTTGTTTTTAAATAAAGACCTCAGTGATAATGGGTATTTCTAGCTGATCTATCAGTATCTCCCTATTCTTACCCAAAAAAATCTCCCATCTGTTCACTTTCATGAAAAATGCAGAACACTCCACTATTCCTAAAATAGTAGGGAGTTTTTATGTGGTTTTGAACCTTATATAGACTTTTTAGCCTTATTTTTAAAGCTGGTCCAGCACACAGATGCAGGGCATTATATTCCATGGATCCATCTTTACACCACCTTCATTCACATTCATATTTGTGAGCAGTCGACTTTAAAAAGAGCTTCATTTATCAAGTTTGCATCTACATTTGAATTCAGGATAAGAGTTTGGCTCTGATAAGAACACAGTTTCTGCTATAACAGTCCTGTCTACGCTGGGAAGGACTTTCTTTGATCTGTTATAAACTGATCAAGGCTTCATAGTCATCTGAGAAAGTCTGGGTTCATAACTCATTTTTACTCTATCTGGTTCCTTTTCATTTGTTTTGGGTTTATCTTGGGTATGAGGCCCCTGAAACAATTTTAAACTTCTCCACAAAACTATAAAAGTAAAATTTTCTGTGAAGCAATCCAGTTTTTCTGTTATCATGATTAATCAGATTGTGATTCTCCAGCAAGGCCATCCCAAGGCCAGAGCAATTAAGAAACCCGCATCCTTTTGTGGTTGCTGTTTTGTATTTATTTTTATGTAATTCCAGTTACTACCTAGTCATTTCAGTTTAATCTCTGCAGTTCTTGCATATCCTTTTCTCTACCTCCAAAAAGGAATTCTTCATGAGGTTTTTTGTCCCCATGCACTAATCTGTTTTCATGACCTGAACAGCATTTATCCCCTGGTCATAAATGAAATCTGTATTTCATCACATTCATCACTCTGTTCCGTGCTACAGCCAAATAGCTGCACCTCCTACAGCTTCAAATGATGGCACAGAAGAGAATTGTTAGATATGCACATTCCAGCTATCCCACATCTGCCAGGTCTGTTGTGGGCAAAAATGAGAAAATTAGAGCCAAAAAAACAACCCTGCTTTGTGTGTATGTTTTATTTTAAACCGTTCTGGAGCCAAGAATGTGAAGATCAACCAAATGCTGACATCCTAGTAATATTTTGTTCTACACAGATCTATAAATATACTTATCACTGTTTAAGCTAAGACTGAATATATTGTAGTCATAAGAAACACACATGTTCTAGAGGACAGATAGAAACGATTATATGAAACAAAGACTGGAAACACTTTCTTTTTTCTTTCTTTTTTTTTTTCTGGGTGAGGTTAGACTTCCTATAAAGCTCGACTGGGGATGGATAATCTTCCATTTCTTGTGTAGGTGAGCTTAATGGGAGTTTTCTCTAGGGTTGGGCCCAAAGACAGAGTTTTTGTGCCTTTGATTTTTGATTTTTCTGCACATTTCTTTCATTCTGGAGCTGCTTCTAAGCCATCTGCAGTTATGAATGGAAAAACTATTATCAGTAAAGATAAATTCACTATATAGGAGCACCCCCACTGGAAAAAAAATATGTAGGCTCCCATAAATAAATAAAAATCTTTAAAAGAAACATGGAATTGCCTCAGCTAGGGATCAGCCATGATTAATCTAGGCTGCCCTGCTGTCTTTGACAAAGGCCAGCACCAGACACAGGACCAGAAAATTGGTATCATAGAATCATAGAATGTTAGGGGTTGGAGGGGACCTCGGTATGAAATGCTGCTGGGGAAGGCAACAGAGGAGGTCACTGCCAGACTGACGAGTGAAAACAACTGCATTGGTAAAGTGAAAGATGTTAGATGGAGACCAGATTGTGAGTAAGAGGAAGGATTAAAGGTGGAAAGTAAATTGGTGAAAATGGCCACAAACACTGAAATCCACTATGGAGCTTGGGCTTTGAAAGGCAGCATTGTTCAGCAAACTAGCAGAAAGGACCTTTTGGAAGGAAATTATGAAAGAGGAAAGAAAAGGCAATTACAAGAAGAGACTAAAGAGCAAATTGTTCCATAAGGGGGAAGATAAGAAGCTTATCTACCTGTACTAATAAAATCACATTCACAAAATCATATGTGTTTGCTTTAGGAAATGCAAGGAAATAAAGCCACTCTTCAAATTAGGAGAGTAAGAAGAGCCTACCAACCTTCAAATCTGTGAGACAGGCCAAGAGAAAATGTGATTTAGGAAAAAAAAAAAAAAATCTATATATAAAAAAGTTGGTACAGCATTTAGAGACTCAAGAGATCTGAATTCAGGGTGGTTCCTCTTGGTACAGCATTTAGAGACTCAAGAGATCTGAATTCAGGATGGTTCCTCTTGGTACAGCATTTAGAGACTCAAGAGATCTGAATTCAGAGTGGTTCCTCTTACCAACTACCATACATCCTCCTGGGTGTGAGGACACCCTTGTGAATCACTCTGGTGTAGCATTAGTAGCTCCTGTCTCTGAAACCAGACCTGCAGCACCCAAATGCAGCCCTTCTTACTCATGCAGTGGCTTGTCATATATGCACTGCTCACAAGCACAAGAGAATACCTGCAGGAACTGCAACATATGGGGTACCTAAAGAAATCTCAGACCTGTGCAAAAACTACTGTCAAGACCACTTAATGGCAGTAGCAGAGGGATAGCAGAGGGACGTAAAGTTCAGCAGTTTGTAGATAGCCATGGGTAAGACAAGGACCAACCTGTGTGCTTATCTTCTGCACATTTAAACTGCTCAGTCCTTGGAAAATTGACATCTTGGTTCTATTTACTCACTTGGCCCTAGGAAAAAAAAGTTGTTTAGGAGGTAATGAGTGACTTTTTAAAATTATTTATTTCCCCCCCTCCTCCCCAAGAAAGAAGCAGAATAATCACTTTTTTTTCCCCCCATTGTTTTCTGCCAGCATGTTGAAAGATGGTCATGTTATCATGATAAAATTTCCTAAGAATTCTAGATCTGAGCCAAATGCAAATAGTAAACAAAAGAACTGTAACCTTTTTTTTTTGTGTTCTGTGTGGTTACACAAATCATTAAGTTGAGTAGGCTGAGATCCCTAATATTTCTTTTCCATGTTTATCAGAGCTCACTAAGTAACTTGAAAAATGTTCTTTTGTATCTTAGTAAATAAAAGCACAACTTAAGACCAAGTTTTTCTCTAAGTCATACCAAAGTGAAACATTTCAACTTCCTTTGAGGTTTGCCCTTCCCTTGAAAGATACATTAGAGTTTAAAAACTAACATTATATTGCCAGACTGGCATGTCGAAACCCCTGGGGTTATCACTGATGCTTTATGCTCTCTGGAGCATGACTGCTACACTTGATTCTCAAGCGAAATGTTCATGTAGGTAATTCCACCACAGTTTTCAAGGAGAAGTTCAGATACATCAGGATTTATGCCCCTTCTGATTCCCGAACTGTGATCTGTAGACATCTTTTGTAAAACACCCAAAGTTTCTTAAATGATTGGTGTGTCTTTTTCACGTAACAGCATCTACCTACTGACTATTGAGAGCAAAGTAGATCTAAACAAATTAAGCCTGGGAATATATCATCATGACAGAGGAAGTTACGAAAGAAGTAGAAGCTAAGTTTCAAATTGTAATTAATAATTACTATGTGTAAGATTGCAATCCCTTTACTCTCACTGGCAGGCTGCTACTTAGAAAAGCATTTCCAGTGCAGTCAAGGAAAGGTGTGCAACTGCTGATAAACATGAAAAGGAGTCTGCAAGTCTTCAGTGTTTTGTGTGCACTGCAGAGACTGAAGTCAAATTTAGCTGTTGTTTAGGCAGGACAAACTAGTTTATTATATAGCTGCTACTTCAAAATACTTTGGGTTTTGCTTGGGTTTTTTTGGTTAGTTTGTTTTGTTGGGGTTTTTGGGTTTCGGTTTTTTTTGCATCCTGGCAGGTTTTAGGAAGAATCTGTAACTTTTTCCTCAGGTTTGGAATAGCTCAAGCGTGGCTGCAGCATGTATGGCTAACAATTGGGTACCACATGAAACTGAAACTGGCAGGGGAAACTGCCCTATTTTCTGTGGAAATACATCTCCTGCAATTCCCTTTGATGTCTGAAACCACCTGTGCACAAAAATTGTGCCAGAAATCTGACCTAATGTGTTACAATATACATATCCTGACACTGAATAATGTTGGCTACCTCAGAAAACTGAAAGGAATGAGTGAGCATAAAAGAAAAGTGGAAAGGAATGAGTGAGCATAAAAGAAAAGTGGAAAGGAATGAGTGAGCACAGAAGAAAAGTGGAAAGGAATGAGTGAGAATAAAAGAAAAGTGAAAAGGAGTGAGTGAGAATAAAAGAAAAGTGAAAAGGAGTGAGTGAGAATAAAAGAAAAGTGGAAAGGAATGAGTGAGCATAAAAGAAAAGTGGAAAGGAATGAGTGAGCACAGAAGAAAAGTGGAAAGGAATGAGTGAGAATAAAAGAAAAGTAGAAAGGAATGAGTGAGAATAAAAGAAAAGTGAAAAGGAGTGAGTGAGCATCTTGCAAGCTGCTCTCACAAAAAAGAAGTAGTCACGTGGTTACATTTTCAGCACTTTTCAACCTGAAAAATTATTGTGATTTCTAGAACTTAGTGTCTAACTCTCCCATGCATGTGACAGGCTCTGTCTGTACCATGGGCACAGGTTTCTCCCTACTGCTCTCAGTAATAAGGAGGTACCAAAGCCTTAATTTTAGCTGCTGTGTGTAGATAGATTGACATGAACAAGTTGTGAACTCAGGCACAGATGCTTTACTGACATTTAAATGGATCACAGGACATAATACAAGAATCATATTCTTAGTGTGACATTGGTGTTAGGACCCTGGTGGGACAGAAGGCTTCAATGCCAGAAATTTCAAACTTCTCAAGCATCTAGAAATGTGCCTTATTCTGCCAAGTCTTGCAGAAAGCTGCTAAAGACATTTCTAGAAGTTGAAAAAAGGCATTCTACCTCCCCCCTTAAATCGCTGGAAGAGACAGCAAGTTGTCAGTGTGTTATAGTTGAGATGAATTCAAGTTTAACTCTGGTTTCTTACAGTTTTGGTAAGAAAGGCATTATTTCTTTACTAATGGAGATGTCGATCCTCACCTCTCACATGATATTGCTTGCTGCCATTTCTTATAAATAGAAACTATTGGAGTTGGTTTTAAAATATATTAAACCAATAAAGCTCACGCTGACTTCATGGGGAACTCTGAGTTGTCAGTACATCAGGTCCTCTCTCATTAGTCCCCTACTTCATTCTCTCAGTAACACCGTCCTGTGTTTTCTTTCCATGAGATTTCTACACCCTTCAATATCTGAAGCTGAAGACTCTTTTTTTTCCCTTCAGCTGAATACTAACAACACACAGCTTTTGAAGACATTCTCTAATTCAGCAGTTAGCTACTAGTTATTATCTATTCACCTGAAAAGAAGATGATAGGTATTATTATCCCTGGTTTTAATAAAAGAAAACTTGTGACTTGTGGGCAAATGGGAAAAGTTTCCTCCTTCCTCTTAGAAACCTTCCCATGAAATCTTATTCTTTCTTCTGATGGCTATATGAGGTTTCTCTTCAAAATGGAACAGGCTCTTTCTAAGTGAAATTAGTTGCTAGATGAAGAAGCAGTAGGGAGAAGATTACAGTGATGTTAGTGGGAAGACTACTGGAACTGGCTAGAGAAGCTAGTAATTAGTGAAAATTAGTCTTAACATTTACAGTGGGAGAACTAAATCTAAGAAGCTTGCAAGCTTAAGGCACGCTGCAGACTGTAAACTGCCATTTACATCCTCTAAACCTGTTATTTCCTTGCCTTTAAGCACATTTTGTAACCAAAACTAGAGTATCTTTGGAAAGAGATTATTTTCTTGCAACTGTTTTGCCTCGTGCTTTCTTCAACCTTCTTGGAATGCCTGGCTGACAAAACCCATTGGCGTAAAGGCTGCTGAATGCCCTTCTTATTTATGGGAAAAAGCTCTTAGAAGACTTTTCTTAATGAGAATAAAAATGCCTTTGTTTCAGACTTTCATACACCACCTATTTCTGTCATGCATTCAGTTTTTATCTTACATGCTGGCATTCTGGATAGTTGTCCTGTTTGAATGCATAGGCCTCCCAGGGATAGCCTCAGATGCCTGAATCTGAATATCTGGGCAGTATCTCCAACAATTTAGCTTCTCTGTTTCGTGACAGAGGATACAGCTTTATTGGATTTTTCTCCCTATTTAATGTGCTGGGTATGTGCATGGTTTGATGTGCAGCACAATATTTGTTTGGTTTTATTTCCCCTCTGTGACATATAAAATCTAATAAGCAAGGCTTTTTCTTTTGTTGCTATGGCAGAAAGATTCTTGAAACACTTAATGATTGAAAATATATATTTAAAAACAAAAAGAGAGAGAGAGAGAGAGAAAAAGATGGAGTGGCATCTCACTTCTATTTTTGGCAAGTTTTTTCACATATGTGTTTACAAAGCCAGAACTCTGAAACACTCTAAGAGTTCCACTGTGAAACCAAGCCAACCTCATAAAGTTCAGTAACTCCAGAGTCTAAATTCTTATGCTAAATGTATTTTTGTTCAAAAGGAACTTGTAAGGATCATTTATGGGGAAGGCCTAATGATTTCCAAATAAAGCATTACCTGCTTGCCACAATGAGGCAACACACAGGGACTGGCCTTTACAGGCTGCAACTTCAACCCTGCAGTTATTCAGTACTCCAGGACCCCATTTATAAACTTTTCAAGAGATTTGGTTGCCCAGCTCCTTCTGAAGTCTGGATGATTTTTCCAAGTGTCACCATTACAGAAATTTCCAGCAACGCTTCCAGTGTTTACTGGTTTTAGGTTTCGGGAGGTGCAGCATCAGCCTGTGGTATTAAATGAATAAAGCAAATATAACATGTTGTTTCTGTAACAACATGGTAGAGAATATTCCTGTCCTGGTTACCTGTTGTTTTAACTTGGATGATTAATTTTGGTTGACAACTATAGCTGATAACTAAGCGGGGGACGAGGGGAAAGCTTAAAACTTACCATGTATTTAATGCTTTGATTTATTCCCCTGTATATCCAACCTGTGCTTCCCATTTTCCTGCTTCTTGGGCTCATTTCCCAACTTGCCCAGCACCCCCAGAAACTATCCTGCATTACCTGTTCTGCCAGGACCAGGTTTTGTTCAGCCTAACCTGAGATCTAAAACACAGCAGAGTCAGGTTGAGTGGTTTGGTTTTGTTTTGTTTTGGGGTTTTTTGTGTTTTGAATTTTTTTTTTTTTAACAATCATAAAGTTGAATTGGTGAGGAGCCTTTATTTTGTCCATTTCTGTACGTGTGCAAGTTCCCATTTCCAGGGACATTCTCATGTTAATGTAAAACACAAGTGGCATTTGTGCTGTTGAGGCATATTCCAAAATAGAACAAGTAGGGAGCACCGTGCATATTAAAACCTTGAGGAAGATGCTGCCTGTGATGCTGTCGCCACTCTCATCTCCTCAGTGACTTTTTTAAGCCTCAAGAAAATAGTGCTAGAACTTTCCAGAGACTGTGATGAAATGCATGTGTCATTAAGAGAATTGAGAACTCTCACTGCTCTTGGTATGCCTCAGAAATCTGTGCCCTGCACTGATTTCCTTTGCTTATTGGATCCTTGGTGTTGCAATTGGTCCAGGCAGACTTGGAAGGAGAGAAGGTTGGCCCTAATTGATCTGACTTAATCCCTGGCTGCAAGGGCCCTGTGTTACTCTGCATGCATGAAGGTCAGAGGCAAAAGTTTCTGTAATACAGGCAACATGATTAAAAAAAAACAAGACTAATTTCTATCAAAAGTATCAGGGGCACTGCAGAGGGATAGAGCTGATCCAGGCGGTACCTGCAGTTCAGGCAGGCACATGATGCTGACAAAGACACCTGACTTCTTCAAAAGTCCACCTCACAAATACAAGATGTCATGACAGCCTTGGTAATGGAGACCAGATCTCTTTATAGCTGACAGAGACATTCGTTTGCATTCCACTGGATGATTCTGTTTCCCATCACTAAGAGCTTAAAGAATTTCTTGACATTATGAGTTTTTTAATAGCTTGTCGTTTTATTAACTTAAACAATTTTCCATTAACATGCCAGAGTTCTATTTGTTTAATGTCTGAGAGTGATGTAAAATCACCTTAATGGCTGCTATATCACCATTTTCTGTGCTGATCTGTTCTTTCCTCAATATGCAACTGGACTAAAATGGTCTTTAAGCCTCCTGTGTTCCTGTTGGAACAGTACGTTGGCGTTACAGTAAAAACAAGACCAAGCAAAATCAGCCTCAAGACAAATTCGTACTCGTAAAGAGCACAAAACTGATATGCAAAAGATTTCAGGACCTGCAATAGTATCAGAAGCTGATTTTGAAGAAAACCTGGTTTTCTCCTTTATTTTAGCTAGCATTCAAAGTCTGCCATCTTCTCTGCTGAAACCACAAAGACCATTCTTTGCACATTCACACTATGTTCATTAGTAGAGAAGCAGTGAGTCGTAGGATGTAAACTCTATTGATAAGTTCAATTATTTTTATTTTCTTTTAAAATAAGTCAAATACCCCCTTGCTTGGCCAGTCAATACACATTATCAAATCATTTTTTTTGGTGTTTAAAGTATAAGATCAAATCACCCATCAATGTCAGTCTCGCGTAATTGTGATCCACAGATCACTTGACTTTTTGTGAAAATATGTAACATTAGCCATTGGAGAAAAAAAAAAAAACCAAACAACTGAGCTGGCTGGCTAGCAAAGCAAACAAACATGAGGAGTTTAGAGAACGCATTTGTGTGCCTGTTACCAATTAACGTGCTTACTTTGGTGTGTTGTGAAACAGTCTGTCTGTCTACTGCATTTATTCATACTCTCCTATAGCATGTTTGGGGTAGATTCTCATATCCACTCTTTTATTTCAAGAGGATAGGAAGCAAGTAAACAAGGATTTTCTGGGGGTGGATTCAAGGAAAAGCAATTGATTCTTCTCATACTTCTGACAGACAATTTACGTAAGAAAGTGTTTTGCTGGAATAGCATAACCTACATAGTGAGCCCTTGTAGAGCCATCCTGACAAAAGAGGAAAAGACAGACCTGGCCTCGGAGGAAGTAAGTGATGGAGCACACTCAGCACTCTTTTCACTCTTTCTTCAGAGCTGGATGGAACACGGGGCTCCTCTTCACAAGCTGAACATCACTGCGAATGGCAGCAATTGCATCGTGCTGAGGGAGTAGCTTGTGTAAAAAAAAAAACCAAAAAAACCCCAACCTCCTGCTTTGATAAGAACAGAACATCTGTCTGTGGACATGCAGACCTACCCATTCTAGGACAGTTATCTTTCCTGGTGCCTTTCTGCCTCTTAGTTTTAGAGTGTTTTATCATTTTTCTTCTTCTAGATCAGTTCCCTGACCCAATTCACTGTGTTCACTTCTGTCAGATCAGCATGGAGGAGAAGGAGCAAACAGCAGTTGTGAGAACTAGAAAGGAGAAGCCTTTCTAGCCAGCTTTGCTCCTTGCTTATTTTAACCTTACTATACCTTACATTAAATTATGTGAGCATCACTCTGTTCATTAAAATGTCAGTTAGGGTCATGTGAAGTCCATAAGTAGCTTGCTTTCTTCTACAAAACATTTCCATAGTCTTAACATCCACCCAAGCCTGAGTTCTGGCTTGGAACCTGGTGTCTTCAATAGCAGAATAGCTTCCCTTATTTCCAGCATTTCACAAAACGTTGCTTTGACCAGTTTGGATCCTACTATAAAGAGGAGTTTTGGTTTTTAATTGTCTCCCTTTCTGCCACTTGAGAGAAATATCCCTAGCTTTTTAAAAGCATATCAGATATAATTGTCTGATCCTGGGTGTTCCAAGTAGCAATGAAGTAACTTCTCTAGTACCATCTAGACCAACTGCATTATCCCGAGGGACTCAGTTTCTTCTTTCACATGCTCACAATAACAAGAAACCACTGTTGAGCTCATAGCACTTACCCAACAAAATCCAAATAGTTGAGCTCAGACCTTCTCACCCTTTGCACTGCTTCTCCCAGGAGTCTTCAGGGTTTAGATAATTTACAGGCAAACAACTGTTCAGTTGTCTATTCATTAGATTTCTTTCAAGGCTGAGTTCACCGTGACTCATTCCTTTGAATCAGGATGTGCTGCCTTGCTATGGCTTCACGCATTCCTTCCCCTGTGCATGTTTCAGGTTCAGTGCATACGTTGGGCTTTCTTATGGTCTTCATAAAACCTCTTATTTTGATGTGCTTGTTGTACACGTTAGGTAATCTGACGTTGACTTCGTCTTCCGTGTTTCGGTTTCCGTCCAATAAAACATTCGAACAAGTTACACTTCAAAGCTGTTCTTTGTAATAAACACATGGAATAATGGAATAATAATTAAACTATGGAATAAATGCCAAGTCTGTGCCTGTACAACTCACCCATTCTGGTTTAGGTGGAAAGGGACTAATGTCGAGGAAGAAAATGACCATGTTTTCTTCACTATAGCAATTAAAATCTGGTCCCCTGTGCCATTTTTTTTCAGAAAGACCACTTGTCTCTGCAGGGCAGTTTTGTCTGTGATAGATCAGAGTTTCTTGCCATTGAAATCCAAAAATTACCTTCCAAAGCAGTATGATACACAATAATTTTTCCTTAAAACTTAAAAAAAAAAAAAAATTCCTAAAAAACTTTACATTGGTAATGTAAGTAAATAACAAATGTCAGGATCTGGTGTTAAATATTCTTATATTTAGGTAGACTGGGTACTTTTATATCAATATTTATATTGAGATAAAATACAGATTATACTTTAGAGCAAGGTTTTATATTTATATAAACTCTTCTTTTTACAGATCCCATTGGATTTCTGTGGTGACTCTGGCTCTGCCTGTGTCCCACTGGGTCCGGACCTGCCCTAAACCCGTACCTTCATTCTGTGTTGTGTAATCAACCAGGCTCACTTAGTCCTCAATCTCTCCCCTCCAGTAACTTCCTTGGAAACTCCAGACTAATAGTTGCTGCACAATATTCCAGACTGGACTTGAATCAACATTCTGGTTAAATGTCTTTAGGAAATCTTAATTAACAGGAAGAATTTTTTTGGTCTGGTGTCAATGAAAATCAGCTGAGAGGATCATAATAGTTTCCTCATGTAACTTTTTTATCTTTTGCTGGTAAATTGTTTAGCTACATAGTTTTTTCATGAGTTTCATTTTTGAATTTGAAATATCAGGGAAATCTTTCTCCTCCCCCAGCACTTTTTCTTCTTTGACTTTATATTTCCACTGGGTGGCATAGTTTCTCCCGAATAAAATCCAGTACATGTGATTCTGCAGGAAACTCGGAGCTTTGAGCCTCCCTACCTCTTGCACAGCTATGGTTGTTGCACTGATGGCATCGATGGTTAGAGAACAGTCCCTCTGTAGTATATTCCTCCTGTCTCTTTATGGCAGTCTGCAGATGGTCTATGCCTTGAGTTTTTCAAGACTGCTGAGGAGAAAAATTGCTAGGTAGGTTTTTTGTATGTTTTCTCCTTTTATTTCCCAGGTTATCTGCAGAAACCAGCACAACTCAACATAACTTTGTGTAAGACAGATTGTGTTTATAAGGCTTTCTCTGGAATGACAGGATTAGTGAAAATGGAAACAAAGAAATCTTGGCGGGGGGGTGGAAATGTAAGGATTGTACTGTACAAGGACCTAGATACAAGACCTAGACAATAGACATTTGACTCTCCATTAGAATCACAGATCACAGCTGGTTGCAGAATGCAATAAAAAAACTCTTGCAGCCATGCTGGAAGAATTCTTAGAATCTCAAATGGGAAGTAAAGAACTTAAGCATTAAAAAAAAAAAAAAAAAAAAAAAAAGACAGAATATTAATCAAAAATAAATTTAAATTGAACTAAGGTGGTAGCAAGCATCTTCTGCCTTGGATCCTATCTAGAGCTTGAAAATTGATTCTACAAATGTATTTGTCTCTTCATCAATCAGAATGAGCAACCTTCTGTAGCTAAATTTAGCTTTTGTGAATGTTCTTAACCTGAGCATTAAGAACTGATCCTGGCTACGTCTAACTTGATACAAACTAACTAGGCAATCTTCTTGACATGAAGTTCTTACTCAGGAACAAAAATGGTGGTGAGAGGGAACGGAAAATGTTGAAGTTCCCTGTTGGCATCTGCCAGTGCAGCATTCTGTCTGTCATGGGACACATATTGTCCTAGCCCTCTTCAAAAGCCACCACTTGCCTCTAAAAACTGTTTGAGTGTCAAATGCTCTTCTAAATTCACCAGTGAAAACTTGACGTTGTGCACAACAAGGAATCTGCTATTTCCTGGTTTGCTCCCAGGTCTTTGGATGTCTCACTTGCCAAACTCTTTTTTTTAATACACGAAAAAAACCCCAGTGCCTGGAGGGTAATTTTTGAGTGTCGTCCATCATCTCATTTCTAATTATTAATGCTACTTTCTTTCTTCATACTTCCTGATTAACAGTGACACTCTGGTCCCCCCTCCCCCATCTTCCCCTCTGTGTTTCCAGTGTTTTATCCAAATCTATTTTAAGGGCAACAGTTTAGTTCTCCAGACCAAGAGATGTAAATACTCAGACAATGTGAGAAAAATACCCACCAATCAAACAAAAAACCCCAAACCTACTTCTTGTGAATTTCTGTTACTACATAGAACACCATTCAGCCTGAAAATCGGGAGGAGCAGGGTATTAATTTGATGTATGCTTCCCAGTTAATACACCCATCAGGTTGTAGCTGTTCACGGTTCAAGGTGGTATTTCAGATGAGATGGGCATTAAAACAGTGAACTAATATATTTGTTAAATGTTCACAATCTGTGGATAGCTGCTTGGAAACTAAATTGAATCCTCATTGACATCATCATCACACCAATGATGTCAAATAACCCTTTTATTACCAGATAATTGGGTTGCACCTTTGATCTGAAAAGAGACATTCTGTTTAGTGAATAACTTCTTGCTTCACCTCCTACAATTAAGCAGAAGACGCTGCAGGATTTGCAGGAAAATGTCACAATATGCAAAACCAATCCTGAAACTTGACAAAATGTGATAGCTGCCTTGAAAGTAATCTGGACCTATAAAGAAATGTCAAAGATTTCACCCTAAATTTAGCTGGTTCAGGAAGATAATGCTTTCATCTTTAACAAACAGCTCCAAATTGTGGGGAAACAAATATGCCAAGTTCTACCATGGGGATGTCAGTCCTTGGAGGGAAAAAAAAAACAAAACCAAACAAACAAAAAAACCCAAAACAAAACCAAACCAAAACAAAAAACAGCAACAACCTCAAACAAGTAGATTTTTACTTCTGAAGAAGTCTGTAGGAGCTGCAGGTGCTCAGCATTTGAAATTCAGAGAAGTCTATGTAACAAATCTATGTAACATGCCTGCTGATTGAATAAATGATTGAGAAATGTGGTGGTATTTCTGAGGACAGTAAGGAATGTTTTCATTCTAGAACCATGGAAGGAACATAGATGTGATACATAAATAATATGAAAAGCATAGTAAATTAGCCTAATTTTCCTTCATGTTTAATAATACAGTTACAAAAGTTTAGACTGAATCATTCCACAAAATACCTAGAATATTTTTAACACTTTAGTACAAACTGAAATGCTTAATGTGTGGGACAGGGTTCTGAAGGACATCCCAAATTTAGACACGGTGGATTTTTCAAGTGACTGGATAACGTGCTGACTAAAAAGGCCTGTAGCTGTGTAATCTAATGGTGGGGAGATACATTTATGCTTCTCCCTGAAGTACCAGGTGTCAACTATCAAAAGAAGGAACTGTGGTGAAGCAATCATTTTTAGGTCTTGCCCGGCACAGAAGTTACTTTTTGCTTGCTAAAGGGTTGTTCTGTTGTAAAGTAGATGTTTATTACATTCCAGGTCATCGTCTAAGGGTCGTGGAAGTGAGTGGAATGGGTAAAACTATGTAAATTAAGCCAATCATACCTAACTGATGCTGTGATACCTTGTCAACTGTTATATTATGCTATGTTATATTATATATGCCAACCATACAATTTGTTCTCTGTGCCTCATTATTACAAAGAAACATACTCAGGCATCAGGCTGTGAACCTTCAATCCTTCTCCGAGAGAGCATCTTCATGACTCAGCTGTAAAAGCTGGGTTGGTTTTTTTCTTCTTTTTAGATGTTTTTCTTTCCTCTTGCGATGTAGCTAAACGGAATATTTATGGATGATTTTCAAAATTACCCTTAGGAAAGTTTGGTCAGCAAAGGGAATTTTGACTGGCTACCCAAGCCTGGGGTTTATAATTTGAAAAACCTGTATTGTGTTGTTTTAATTTTTTATCAACTGTCTCATGTATCTCAAAGTTTCAAGTACTTTCAGCTGGTTTTGTTCCAAAAAGAGTGAATCTTGCAAGTGGATATAGTAATTCCCTACTGCTGAATTTTACTTTTATCAGTCTTTGACGTGATTTCTTTTCCTACTTGCTAAAATTGCTCTAAGTTTTCATGACATTCTAGTTTTGATGTCTTACCAATGTGTGGTATACATAATGAACTCTATTCTGTTCTCCCTGAGTACCTCCTCAATAAATAATCATTCTGTCGACTTCAGTTAAAATGAGAAAACCACTTGTTTGCTGACAGTTCATCACAACCATATCTGGTCAGGACTCTGTTTTCAGAGTCCTGGGGTTTTTTTACCAAAAATTTTATTAGCTTGTACAATTGTAGCTGAAGAATACGTCTGTCTGATCCAAGGACTTTGTATAGAGTTGCTTAACTGGTGCTCAAAAGGTTTTAGAATTGAAAGGCATATTCATCTCTCTCTCTTGTTTTCATTGGGAACTCTTTCTTGAATTAAACTGAAATAAGCTAACTCTCTCTGACAGCTAAAATCCAAGCCGCCAGTTGAAATACAGAACATTTTCTTAGTCATTTCAACAGAACCAATTTAGTTTTATTATTGGAAAAGCCTTTTCTCCCATTATTTGGATTAGTCTTTGTGGAGTTTGGTTTCGATTTATAGATTGAATTTGAATCATTAAAGGGTATCTTCATGCTGTCGGTTTGGCATAATTAAAAGTTGTTGGCTTTTAAATTTCAATAGTTGCTATTCTGCAATCATCATAGACAATAAAGAAAAAAATAAAAGAAGACAATTTTGTTCCTACCTTTCTTGCTGGAATCTGAAAAATTGTGAAGTATAATTCTGAGCAGCTGCTTTTGAATAGGTCAAGCTTTGGTCGATTGAATTGCCATTAAATAATATTGAAATACATGGCTTATCTCAAAGAAACCAACCACTCTGATGCCTATTTGGTAAACAGTCCTGAGTCTCTGAAAGCTAGAATGAGATTCAGCCTTAAAATAAAAATTTAAGGCTCCAACAGCATTTTAAATGATTTTACTTTTAGCATATGCTCAGAGCGCTCATGCTGATGCTTGAAAGAGAACTAGCTTTAGCTTCACACCTAAGTTCTGTGTCTTGTCTCTCCTGGGTTTTTTTTGCTAAACAAGGACAATCAAGCAGTGATAGACAACACATTAATACCAAAACACACTCTTGGATACCATGTTTTCAACCTTTTTATCTTCATAATTTGAAGTGATGGAGCCCTTACTACTGCAGATACCCAGAAGTCATCGTACAGCTCAGTACCAGAATGTCAAATCTGCATTTTTTCTAGGAGTATTTTGTAAATAGCCAGTGTTTCCTGTGAAAAGTAAAGCAGTTTTGAAAAGAAAATACCAAATAAGCAAAAGGAGTTAAACTAATTCCACCGAGGGAGAATCTGCCTGTGAGAAATCTCTGCAGCAAACTGCAATCTAGCTGCTGTTAGTTTATTTGCTGGAAGAAAACCAGACCATCCTTTTGCCCACTTCCCAGAACAGAGTGTTTGTGGGTGTTCTTTTTTTTTTTTTTTTTCTTTCTCACCAGTAATAAATGAAATGTTGCAATAAGACCTGACTGCTAGAAAGACTACCTCAAGCAAACTATTGTCATGGAAAACACTGACACTAGCCCAAGATCTCCATCCTTGCTCTTGTATCCTTTCTGTCGTGCAACTTCAGTAAAGAATTGGTTATTTCTTGGAAGAAAAGCTACAGCAAGAATCACTAAAGCTAGCTCTAATGCTTTGCTGGATTGTTTTGCATGCTTAGAGCCTTCTTTATTCTAACCTCTAATTAAATTTCTCCTGTGTAAATATGGGTAGGAGGAAAAAAAAGAAAATGTTTACAAATACTAAGTTCTCCAGGAACATGTGGTCTGAAGATGATGGGAAGTGGCTTATCCTACTTGTACTTTTGCATCCCAAAATAAATTATTGCTTTGTTTTGAAAAGAGACATTTACAAATGTATATTATTCTTTTATCACCCAGGGCAGAGAGCCAGCAGAGACCCCACAGGACTGTAATTCCAAGTGCTAAAGGAAACCTGGATGCATGAGTTTTTTGTAACACTCCTGTCAGCTGGATACCTGACATTAGCAAGTAAATGCATTCAGTTCCTGTCTTTGGATTGCTACGAATCCTTTAAGAAAAAAACCACACAATCTAACCTGGTTTTCTTGTCCCTCTGTAGTTTATTCTGCTTCCTACCAGTAGAAAAGTCCAACTTCAAAGGATCATTACCTTAAATCCTTAGGAAGTGATCCACTTTCAGCTCTAGTGGTATTGTCCTTAGTTGGTTATCGCTGCCCCCCATCTGGAGGTTACTATCTCTACAGGTTCCTCCAAAAGTATGTGCAAGAGTGCTCCCTATTCCCCTGGCAAAGTCAACAGGTTAGCTGAAACCACCTTCACTAATGGATTAAACCAAACTGGTCCCCTTTGCCTGAAGTGATAAAGGATTAAATACTCTCTTCTGCTGATACACAGCCTTAGGAGGCTGGTGACAAATACTAGCCTAATACTACCTTCATTGACCTCAATGTCACAAAACACATCCTTCTGGGTACTTATCCCTCCATCCATGAAGGCTGTGTTCCTAAAAAGTGCAGTGGTTAGTAAGTCAGCAGATAGCAAAGCAGTTTTCCCCATAAGAATGAATAATAGAAGAGAGATGCATACAGGGACTTGAGTACAATTTAAATACCCGAGGAGGGTGTATATGGTGTGGAAGGTAGAGTGTCAGAAGCAGGATCATCAACTGGAGAAGTTGGCTTTTTGGCAGCTGAGGTCTTTCAGTAGGATCTGTCACGTATTGCTGTCATCACTACCTCCTTTTTCCACCCTTGACAGGTAACTCAAATTCACTCAAGTTACAGGGAAAAATGATGACAGTGATGAAACTGTAGCCCTTCAGAAATGGGCAGCGAGAAGGTAGAAGACAAGAAGCAGCAGTGTTGCTGTGCTGGTATATTAAGGAAGTAGCACGAGACATTCTGAGGTTCATCTGCATTCAGCAAAAAGGGAAAAACTTCCCTGATGGTAACAGTGGTGGGAAGCTTATGTCTAGTTTAAGCTGTCTGTAACATACTAATAGCAGAGTTTATCACAGAAGCCATGTTTTTCCCCTCACTTACCCTTAGAACAAGCTGTGGCATCATTATATAGTCACAAGCTTTTTATTCAGCAGAACATCTATCTGCCTCCCTTGGTGCATCAGATAAACGACGTGCAGTTAACAAACTAATTCAGTATTCTTTTCCCTTTGTTACTCAGTGTGTGGCCCTCAGATGGATTTATTACATATTGTTCTGAAGACAGAGCCACGAATTCTCTTAGGAGTGTGCCACAATGCACGCATGTGTCACACAAAGTGTTAATTTATTGTTGTCGTAGATAAGCTTCTCCATACAGAGTGTATTTCAAATTGCCTGATGATTTTGGTTGCCTAATCTGAGGCATTCTGGTTTTGTTCAAAGTACTCGCAGTGAGTAGCTCTTCGTATGCAAAAATGCACATGCCCTTGCACACACACTGAATTCTCAAGGCTTTTGCAAGTAATAGCCTGAGAGCTCTGGCCAGGCACATAGAAAAATAGAAAATGTACAGTTGCAACCATTTAAAAGCAGTGAAATTCAATTCTTCCTGGGAGTATGAGGAATCAGAAAAAAAAAAAAAAAAAAAAAGGAAAAAGAATTTCAGGTTGAAAAAAAGTAATTAAAATTACAAGATTATTAGGCAAAAAAAGTGCCAATGTTACTTTCTACTAGTTAAACTTGTTCTCTTACATTGGTGTTAAATAATATCTGGATAAAGAAGTTAAAGAGGGGAAAAAAAAAACCCCAAACAGTCTGGTTTTGCAAAAACTAGAGATGTTTAGAGCCTTATTTGAATCCCATTTCCCTCCTGGTCTTGGCTCACTATCTACTATGTAAGAGTAATACTGCTGCTTACGCTTCCTCCTGCTCCCTCCTCTTCTACCCGACTTTACTTTGCACATGGCTTCTTCCCCAGGTACCCCCCCACAGCCCTATCACCTTACACTTCTTTCTCATTGTTTTCCTCCAACCAAGTACCTACTTATTCCATAATGAAAGGTATTTGGTGCAATGAGTAGTTTGTGCAAAGAAATATATAGCAGATAAACTGTTTCGAGGCAGTTCTTTTAGAAAAATAATTCAGGGAATATTGCTTACAGCTCCAACTTCAAAAATTTGCTCTTATTTGCAGTGTGACCAAAGTCCCAAGTACTTAGAAGACCTTGTTTTCACAGATCAGGATAGAAATGGCTGGTGTAATCACCTACAGGCAGTGATAAATGATGGGCACTGTAGACAATTATTTCTGAACATCCTTATTCTTTCTTAGCACCAGGGATTCATGAGCTCAGTACTTGATCTTTCAGACTTTTCAATCACAAAAGCTGCACCATGCAAGAGCCTACTTACATCTAAAGCTGTATTTCAGCAGGGCAAGGACATCTGGGGGATCCTAGATGCCTGGAGTAGTCTGGTGTGGTACAAAAGCTTTTAGAAAATAAACAAGTATGCTGTGAATGGGAACTTCACAATAAAGAACTGCCACAATCACATTAAAGAACCCTGAAAACAAAGAAATTCCCACTCTACTTGCACCTAACAAAATTAGTTGAGCAGAACATTTTGTCTGGGATTTGGAAGACTTAAGATTTTGTTCCCTTCTAAGCTTGACTGCTTTCAGATTGGTATCTCTGTCTGTTCAGTGGTTTCTTAAACTAAGCTAACAACAGGATCTTATCCTTGCCTTACACTTTGGCACAGCTTCAACAAGAAGCAACTTGCAGATATTTTCTTACCTACTCTTTGGCGAAGGCTTCTGGAAACTGGGAGATGGAAGGAATGGTTTGAAGAAAAAAAAAAAAAACCACCCACAGTTCTTGTTTTCCAAGTGTGAGCAAACCAGTTGTTGTACAAAGCAAGGATACCACTTTGCTTGATGGAGACTCAGAACTGACAGTAAACCCTGTTTAATTCTCAAAAAAAACCCAGATGGGACCCCGTCCTCAAAAGCAAGCTGTGAAATGCCAAACAGGAAGAAGCAGCAAAAGCCACAGGTTATGTCAAGTCCTACCATCCCCTCTCACCACTCACGCTAAGGTTTAGGTGACTCGCCCCTTTGTCTGCTCCATCAGTCCAAGTTTTCTTGTGAAGTGAGCAACACCCACCACCAGCATTCTGAATTTCACTCTGGGCAGCCAACCATCTTAAAACAAGGCTCTACCTCGTATCCTTTGAGTACCTAAAGAGCCTGCATTTAGTACCTTTGCTGAGTAAGAGGCCCCAGGACCACCCTCAAAAATCTTCTAGCGTATGACTTAAAAGAAGAAAAAAGAAAACTAAACACCCAAACATCCCCTTAGAAACTACCCCTGACAAAGAATCTGGCACATCACCAGTTAAGTGTTCCAGTGTACAATTACATTCCCCTAAAATTGTTTGCTTAAAGCTAAATTTTATCTGGCTTCAATTTCAAGACGTCATCCTATTGTAGCTTTGTTAGATCAAAGAATTCTCTATTATCAAGCTACTTTCCTCCATGGAGGTAATTATAGGTAGATACTCATTTCATAACCACGTCTGCCTTTAAAGTAAGTTCTCTGAGTATTAGAAGGCATGTGCTTGATTTTTGGCACAAGAACTGGGTACTGCATTTGGCACCAGTGTAAGCACTACTGGAACAAAAGTACTATTGCCTCCCCCAGACCACTTGATATTCCCTTTTTACTGCATCCAAGAATTGCATTTGGATGAGTGGGAGCTTATGTTCAGCTGACTGTCCATCACATCTCCCAACTTGCTCTCAAAACACTCATTCTTAGTACAGGCTCTCATTCCATTTCCAGATCTATGACTTTACAGCTGGTGATAGCAAAACTGGCTGGTATGAGCTGGACACCAAGTGGAAGAGAGTTAACTGGTATTCCAATTAACTCTAAGCCTATAAACCTCAGCATGCCTGAAAAATTTGAGAGTCCTTAACATTTCAGTCTCCTGCTGCTTCTCCAAGAGCTATTAGGTAAAGCTTCTGGCTTCAGTTCTGAGGAGGGGGAGGGGAAAGGAAGATGATGGTCATTCTGAAAGAGGATGAGTTCATAGAAATTTAATTCCAGAAGGTGTCAGCAGCTAGCAGTTATGGACAGGGAGGAAATAACAGCACGTTTGCAAGAACCTGAACTTTATTATAGAATGTTGACAAAGAATCTGCATTATATATTGTTTAGGGAACCAAGTGTTTGTATTCATCGGCTACATTTTTAACAATTACCTCATAAATGCTCCAAAATGTACTCTCTGTGCATTGAGTGAGCGAGTTGTACCTCGTTTCCAGTGTGAATTCTGACCTTAGCTATTGGACCACGAGCTGTTTCTGCAATTGCTTACTCTGGGACATGCCTGAAGAGCAATTCTACAAATCCTGAAAGCTAAGGCAGTCTAAAAGGTCACCAACTATCCAGGGCCACCAGCTCAAACACAGCTACACTGCAGCATTTGATCCCACACTCTCTCAAGATTTTGCTGCTGTTACCTGAAAGTGCATTTCAGAGACAGGTAAGAAAACCAGATTAACTTTTCTCCTGACTAATGCTTTAGTTCATGTGTATTCCTTTAAAGGAATAAATAAAAAATAAAAAATAAAATAAATAAAATAAATAAATTAAAAAAAAGGAAAAAACCCAAAGGTTTGGGACCCGTAGAGCATTCTAATCAAGATCCTACAGCACTGATTAACTTCCTAAGTCAATCTTCTACTCTCTATACAGTTTCCTGTCTGTTTGTATGGCTTCATTATATCCATGAAATGGTTTTGCTGTTGAGAATATAGTAGAGCACGGGCACGAATCAAAGGGAAAGAACTGAAAACCCTGTAGCAAAGTAATGGAAAAATGACCACTTGATACCAACAGACACGGGTACTGAAGTCAACAAAGCTTTCCTCAGGTATGTCCCCAAATACCTGAATTTCACTGCCTGTTGTAGCTGTTTTAGGCTGAGAGTAGTCAGACTGTGATCAAGACAGGAACTGAAGTTTCCCCATTAACAGTGCAAAGTGATTATTCTCATTTTCACCGCAAGATTTTCTTTTCCCTTCATGCAGCAACTTTATCAAAGTGGGGTTTTTTTTCCTTTTAAATCCTACTGGTCATCACTTTACAAAAATGCCCAACAAATGAAGTACTTTTATGGTTTTCACCTTGTTTACTCACTAAACCCTTTTCAATCCTGTATCAGTAGTAGAAGTACTTGCCCTGAGTAGCTGTGAGGAACCAATTTAGTGCCATTGTTAGCTTAAATGGACAAAGGTGTTGCTACTTTTAACACAAGGAGCTGTGTTTCTAGATATTGGAGCTCAATGCACAGTAGGGGAATGGTCACTTTAGGTTTTAGAACTCAGCAGTTCAAGTATCTGGAAACACAGACCCATGAACACTCAGCTCCTTTGCCAGTGTCCTTAACACATTAACAAACAAAAGCACAGGACTATTTTCAGTTAAGCTTCCATCATCATTTCCAAGAGTTATTTAAAAACCCAAACTACCTTTTCACAAGCTTTCATGAACTACAATTGCTGTTACGAAGTTTAAATAAAACTCAAGTGCAAAACCAAGTTTTTGCACAAACTGGGGGAAAAAAAAAGATCCATGCTGGTGATTTTTAACTGGACATCCTTCATACACCTCGCCTGTAACTGAGAGAAGCATTTCCACCAGAGCACTCCTAACTTGCTGGTTGGTCATACCAAACATCTCAGCAGGCTAAGGCTCCCCCAGCAACATCCTCACAAGATGAGGAGTTGATTTGAATGGAAGCAGTTAAACATTTTACCAGTCCGTGGATTTCTGACCTGTACCTACAGGTTAACAACACATGTTCATATCCTAATAAGCCCCACGGTCTCAGCTTCTATAGTAGCTGAAATACAACACTGCAAACAAATAATGTAATTAACTAGAAAGTGGAAAATAATTTGCTATTTTGACAAGTATTTTTTTTACCAAAGGAAGTGTGAAATACCTGAACATGTTCACAACTGGAAGGAATTAAGATCTTAAAATGTTAAGAACTGATTTACCAACGCCTCTTTAACATACAAAACATCTTCTCACACAGCTTTCTGGTGCACTACAACAGAATCCTCAACAGGATGCAGCTCAGTTTGACATTTACTGTACTTTGAGTAACAGCAAAGGTATTGCTGCCAGTCAGAAATACATCTGTTACCTGCATGAATGCTTCCAAATTTTCTTCCTCCAAATGAAGCAGCCTTACCTACATACTGCTAATTCAAACTATACGTGGCTCTTTGGAACAGATTACTCTGCAGTTACTTAGCAAACGACCACCCCTAGAGAAGAGGATCACAGGAAGAGACCATTCGAGAGGACACATTGTTTTGTGCAAGAGGGTTTTATTAACAGACCAGAGTTTGAAAGATTGCCCCTGGGCAGCTGAATCTGAAAGGAAAAAAAAAAATAATTTATGATTACACATGTGTAGATCTGAAACTACTTTGCCCATACAAAGAATTAATACATTTCTAGCTTATAATTTGGGCTGCAAATACTAATTTTACCAGATTTAAGACATCAATAGTCTTGCACACATGGTAACTTAACTGCTATATTAACATCTCTTCACTCAAAACACAGATTTCAAGTGCTCAGAACTAACAGGCAGGATAAATATTTCCAGCTTCAACTATCTCTTTTCCTATTTATCTAAAAGCATAGCAGGAGGGACTGTTTACATACAAAAAATGAAAGCAAAAAATCAGATTTGAAACCTGTTCCTGTAAAGTTTGCTTTTGAGCTAAATTCAGTATGTTGATAGCAAATGTTGATGCTTTGGTATTGGAAATTACCATGTTCCTTTTTCCCCAGTCTATATGAAAGAATCAGTACTGAAAATCTTTATTTAAAAAAAAAAAAAAAGAGACTAACACTTCTAAATAAATAGCAGGAAGCCATCTATGTATAGGGAAGAAATACCCACAGATACACCTACAGATACACAGCCCTTCAGAATGACAGAGCACTGCCAGTATCTCACCTGAACCTACTGCTCTAGTTCCCCATTACATCAGTAGAAACAACATTATTTTCTACATGTAGGTTTCTTGGGTTTTAAACACACTCTCGACAGAGAACAGTAAGAAAGCAGCAGGAATAGAAAGCACAAGAGATGACAACCATTGCTTAGCTTTACACCAGAGGAATGGACAAGTCTGTTTGCACACTAAGCAGAACTACTAACTGCTTATAAGCATAAAGTGCAGGGTCACTTAGTAAATTGAAAGATGGAGTAAAACCCTGATGACTGCTACTTAGATGGAATGCTGAGCCAGAAGTCCAATGAAAAACATGAGCAACCAGCTGAACATCCCTAGTTTGCCTGCCAACATGCTCCTCCTCAAAGGCTTTTACAGCCACTGCAACAGTCAACTAGAAGCTTCCCTCCTGTAGAAAGGCTCCTGAAAACTCAAGACCACCAGTACACTTCTGATGTTTGTCAGCGAGGATGGAGGAGAAAATCTACACTGACAGAAGAGCTGCTGGCTTTCAATTAAAAATAGCAATGTCCATCTTATACCAAGAAACCAGACAGGAGCATAAAGTGAAGTCGTCTTGCTCAATTTTGGTTATGAAGCCTCATGCACAAACTTAAGTTGCGTTAAGTTATTAAGAGCTGAACTTGTACCAGCAAAATTCCTGCAAGAACGCCAGTATGAGTGACATAACATCACCCCAGGCAATGACAGCAGGTCTCCCACAGCCAAGCTAAAAAGCTTTACAAGAACACTGTCCCCAGTAAGCAACTTTTTTTCCTAAACCACAAGTTTCCACGTGCTTTTTGGGCCGTGTAACCAGTGCGTTCAAACTCTGCTGCTTCACAAAGCACCGTGCAACAATGAGAACTCACACAAACAGCAACTGCACCCGTTTTAAGCTGTAAGGTCACATCACTACCCACTTTTTGTTTACCAAAAACCCTTTGGAAATTAGCTGTTTCTAACCAAAACCCTTTCTTGCCTTTGTAGGAATCAGTTTTGGGAAAATTTGGTCTTTGCCTGTTATTCTTTCCAAGCATCTTAACACAACAAAGTATGTCACACCAAAGAGACATCTATCCTTGACTGAAAACATGATACAGGCAACACCAAAGCTAGTTTAGTGTGCTAAAAAGGTAGAAAAAACCCAGTGGGAAATATGAGAACTCTGGAAAAAAAAAAAACAACAAAACTGTTTTGGCTTTGAATGGCAGACTTCTCATCAAAGCAGGATCAGCAGAATGACAAGACAGATTGTTTGAACTAGAAACTAATTTCAGGACTTAGCTGTCACTGTCAAACTGCTTGAAGTGTTAATAAATCTTGCCATTGAATGCAAAAGCTGAAAATTTAGACCATCAAAATTATTTAAATTGATCATTTCTCCCCGTCCTAAGTAAGCTTTTATAGCAGAAATCAGACAATCTAAAAAAAAAAAAAACCAAAACCAGTGTACTTGCAAGCCCAAGACTTTGATCATATTAAGAACTCATTAACGTGGGCTGAAAATTTTAGCCAAGATCTCACAGCTTCCCATCATAAAAGCCAAATAGGGTTTAAAACCAAGCTACTGGTTAAATGAAAAAGAAGCTATCAGTAATGTTTATTCTTCCTAAACATATCAGCTATAAGGAAGATTTAATTTCTTCACAAATGCTTATGCTTTAGTAAGACTTTAAAATCAGAACCCTGTACTATCCAAGTAACTTAATGCTGTAGGTACCACCCAGGCATGAGTTAATATACATTAAACCTGAATGTTCAACCCCTAATGGCAGCAGTCTACACAGCAGAGATGGAAGAGTGGATAGTGGTAACCTTTGGTAATAGCTCACCATTAGTTCATTCTCCTTATCAGTCTGTTGATCTGATCTTCCCTGTTACCAGCATCCCCACCTTCCACAAAATGGATCGTTTTCTTCTTCATACCACCCCGAGGAGAGGATAACTTGAAGGGCCAGAGGAAGTTGTTCACAACTTTGAAGTTCTTGCCAACAGTGTAGATTTCATGGATCACATCTTCCATGCAGATGATGCCAAGCTTTCCTGAAATTCAGAAACGTTGTTTTCAGACAAGCTATGGAGCCACCGGTTGTTACCAAGCTAAAAATTATCAGGTTATTGTCATCCCCACTTATTTTGATAAACTGCAGGAACTCAGAAAGCACCCACTTTGTCACAACACCCAACGACTGACTTCTCCAATTAAAATGGATTAGCTGCTGCCAACACAGTGTTCTTTAGTTGTTACATCTGGCGAGAAGCATCAGTTTCAACTGCTGAACACTTGTAGCCAGCAACGAGGAAGGAACAAAAACCAAACCCCACTTAGTGAATCTTAGGAAAATAGACATTGCCCTTTGAAGAAAAACTAGATTAAATACAGTTAAGCTGTAGTTATGCATACGTCAGACAAGTTCACTGAACATAACACCATGTTTCCAGTCTTTAGTGACAGGTGAAGTTAACTGCTTGTAAAGTACAACCCTAGAAATGGAAGTGATTATAGCATAGAA
>JANHGN010007696.1:16364-42635 GCA_024605025.1 Megaceryle maxima | reverse complement strand
GACTTTCAAGACCCACCTGGATCTGTTTCTGGGTGGCCTGCCCTGGGTGTTCCTGCATTGGCAGGGGGGTTGGACTCGATCTCCAGAGGTCCCTTCCAGCCCCTACCATTCTATGATTCTAACTTTTAATCATTTCCCCCCCACTATGATTCAGTGCTTGTATTTAAATCAGTATAAAGCCAGATGCATACAAACTATCTAAACATACTAGTCCTGTATATAACTCCAACATTTATTTACTTAGAACACTTTTATATAGCCCTAAGAGGCTATCATTATGTTTGCAACAGAACAGAGTTTGTAAAATTTTTTTAAAGCAAGGATTAAGAAATGCTCTTTTCTGAGGAAGAATGGCATTCTTGGTATGTAGACAATTTGAAGAATGCATGTGCTCTTTGGGACACATGACTAGATGTATCCTGGTTCTTCCCTTTTTAGATTACTACTATTTAGATTCTCCTAAATATTAATTATGCAGAAGCTCAAGAAAAATTATGTGGAAAACATTGTTCAGGAAGGACAATTACATTTTAATTCCAAGCATTAGGTTTGAGAAACCTAAACTATGAGACTAAATGAAGCCTAGACCTGTCCAGCTAGCAAGGGGCTCAAAACTCTTTGTTGGCTGAAAAGATTCACCCCAGTGCTTACAGAGAACTGGGCACTTCAGACCTGGATTAAACCCAAGGTAAACATCTAGCTGCCTGTGGCTTTGGCAATACAAAGCATTAAGTACAGATGTACGAGGAATTCAGGTGTTTTCCCAAGCATTACAAAGCAGGCATCATGATCAGCCCTGATCCAAAGCCTCCCAGACTTCCCAGCTGGGAAGTGCCAGCCAGGTGGTGACTTCCCAGGCAGGAGCCAGACTTTTTCTGAGGCAGAGCACTGTTGCCAAGAAGGAAGCAATGATCAGAAATCCTGGGTCCCAAACTCTTTTCTAGAACTAAACCCTCATCTTCACTTCCCAGTGCAGTGCTCTCACCACCAAATCGGGCTCATTTGTTCTCTTATCCCTGACTCTTTCCTGTATTTTTGCAGAATAATACAGCACCATCAGGAGAGGGAGAAAAAAAGCTGTGGGTAAAGAACATTTTACTGCCAACTGCTGTGACAGTCACCTCTGTGTGACTGCTGCAGTCCACGCAGCAGCCTATCCTGGTGAAGGTGTACGGTACAGAACGCTAAGTTACGGCATGTCAGCTGCACTGCAGTAGCTTCTTATGTGCATACCATAGATCTACCTTGGGGAAAATGAGATAATTCAAGGAAGCTGATTCTCTTGTTGAGAGAGGAGAGGGCTACTTCACATACAGGGTAAAATAAATAGATATTGAGAGTTATCACAATATAATTAATGCACACATCTTGTACAGCATGGAGAGCCTAGCAAGGGTAACACATACCTCATCCTGGCCTGAATCCTTGCACTGGCTCAGTAGCTTTTCACACATCAGAGCCAAAGCTGGGCTTAGGGCCTTAAAAACTGACCAAGATGGAGTGGCAGAACAATTCCATTTCTACAAGGCTCAAGGGTCACTCACACCTGTTATGCAAAACTGCACCAAGTCTGCATCTCAGGTGCACACCCTTTATCTGTGACTTGGGGGTTGGATCACTTTCAGGAAGGTGCAGTATCAGTTTAAACAAAGACTGAAGATGAGGCTAAACCTGGAGTTCTTTCTTCAGTGGGAGTTCTTGCCATATATAAAAAGCATACATCCTCTTGTGCTGTTTTGCCAAAAAACTGTCATAATCGTATTTTGTGGAAAGTTGAAAGTCTCACCATGAGGACTGTCATAGTGTTTTCCAGATTGCTATCAGTGTTCACAAGATTAGTTCCTCAAGGGGATGAAAGAGATGAATGATCCAACGGAAGAACTGTAGGTCTTAAGAAAGCTGCTCAGACTGGGCAGTTCTGGGCACTCAGGAACTTTGTTGTTAAAAAAGCAGCATGTAATCAGGTATCTCAGGGGCAAAAAACAACTGAGCAAGAGCTGTGAATTTTGTTGGGTTTTTTTCCCCTTCAAATCACAGTTTTCATATAGAGCTAAATGCAGTAAATTCCACTTAGATTCACAGTGGCTACCTGAGCATTAAAATGCAAAGCAGTGTTTCAGTTTCTTCAGTAGAATTATGATTAAGGTTAAAAAGTGTGAATAAATAACATGAGGGTATGAAAAACTATTATGGACAATATAAGGGTAAGGCTGTAAAGGACAAGAAGTTAATGATTTATAAGGAGGCAAGTGTATTAAGAAATGCACAAAATCAACATAGTCTTCATCCCATTAGATCATTAGGCAAGAAATGAACTATTATGATTAAGATATTATAGAGCTTTGTGATCGCATACACAACTTAATTCTTCTGCATATTATCCTCTGTTATAGCAAGAATTAAAATATATCTCCTTACAGTTGAAAGCATATCTTGAATTCTTAATTGTACCTTAAAATAGCTATTTCTCTGAGAATTTCTTCAGTCTTCTAAAAACTCTTACAGTAGACAAATGATAAAAAGAATTTATAAAATTAAATGCACAACTTCCACAATTTTACATATAACACAAATATAGTGGCAAACTCTTTAGTAAAGAAGCGAGTGGAAGTTAATTTTAAATTACTTTGTATTGCTAAAATATGCAAACACGCTGTTCAGTGGAACTTCACTGGTGTATGAAGCTGCACTAATGAAACATGTAGATACATACAGGGGGAAGCAAGGAGAAACACATCTCTGCGTAAAGAGCGACCATAGTGCTAATTAAGTGTAGTGCCACTTAAGTGCAGCACTTAATTGTACAGGGCAGCCCCAAAAGCAGTACTATGGGTAGATTTTTCAACTTCTGACACCCAGGTCCTAGGTAACCATATGCCTTTTGAACAGCCATTAGAGTTGGTCCACCATGCCTAAAAATGAACACTAAATCCATGTATTTTGCTTTTCACATACAATCACTGTTGTATAAAAATTAATAGCAGAAGAGAGACAATTGGTTAAGTTACCAGTTAAGACTGAAGTTATAAGCCTAAGCTTGTCTGCAGCATAAATAAGAATTCAGTACTTTAATTCATTTTAAGTACAACTCATCTAAAAACCATGGTGATTTAAGCCCTCATGATGGTAGGTGTCAACATTATGAAGTTAAAGTCACTCAAAACATGACACTGATGCATACCATTCAAGTATCCTAAGACTCATTTTAAAATGCAAACAGTTTTTTTTTCTCAGAATTCTCCATGATGTCTGTATTTATTGCTGTTATTTACATGAGAATATGCCTTAAAACAAACAAAGAGGCCAGAACATGTTTTCGGGGACTGTAAACAACAGGTCTGTAAGACAGTTATCACTTTACTGGAAGCTTCTAGGTTTACTTTGTAAGAATCTGTAAATTTGCTGGGTAGTGATTAAAGTTTGTTGCTCAAAAGAGATCCATTGACTGAAAACATGTCAATTCCCTCAGTGTTTCCAGCAAAGCATTGATTACTTACTATAGCATGAATGTGCAGAAATAGGCTCCTTTGAGCTGCTTCTGAAGTAAATGGCATTATTCCCATATTATTTAGCTTTCACACAGCACTTTTTACCTACAGAATTCCAAGTCAGTTACCTAGGAAACAAATAGCTTTGCTTTACTTGCAGCAAGCTGATGGCAGAATTGAACACATTCCTGTGTGACCTGATCTAGGTGATCCTTCTCTGGCAGAGGGTTGGACTAGATGATCTTTCAAAGTCCTTTCCAACCCCTACCATTCTGTGAGTTATGCAGAAGAGACCAAAGTCCAGGTGCTGTTCTACTCTGGCTTAAACAGATCTAAATTTGGGCTGCCATGCTACTGTTGTTCCCATCCACTCTTATTCTCTGCCTCGCATTTCTTTTAACTAAAATAATGTAGTGGGGAAAAAATAATCTGTAAAACAAAGTTCTTAATTGGAGCAGCTTTCTGAAATGACCTATCACCTAAGTACAACTGCTTGCAAGAAGTAGAGGGAAGGAAGGACTAGGGGTGAATGAGAGAGCAGAATTGTGGTTTTGCTTAGACTGCCACAGAACAACAATAGAGGAGCCCCAGAACCAAATACTCCTTTCTGTAGCATTGTGTAGTATTTTAAAAAGCACACACCCATCTGAGAAGAAAATAATTCTTTTTATATTACAGTAGTTGGAAAACAGGTTCTGCAAACAATAGAAGATTGCAGCTGAACTCTGCTTTAAACTGCAGTTATTCAACAGTATCTTTTGACTATGCTGCCTTTACTGTAGGGAACATCTACTCCTTGGCCCAAGGAAAGATGGTCTGCAAATTTTCATTGGTCCCTGCTACACTTCCTTTTATTATTATTATTATTGGTTAGGCTGAATACATACCTCTGCTTCCATTTGGTAAGTATTTTCTGCTCTACTAAAATCCTCTGTTACAGTCATATTTTCTTCCTAGAACAAAATACAAGAGTATAATCTACAAAGGCAGAAATTAAGCATCTGTTTGAAGCATACGTACACTGTGTCCTGTAAAAGTTTAACTATTTTAGATTGTTACTTAGAAACAGAAATTTGGAATTGTCCGTGCAAAATCTCTTCAGTTAAAAGCTGGCTGGATGTTAAAGACTTCTTGACATTATTTAAAGTAAATTATACAGTAGCTCTATAACAATTTCACTGCTATTCACGCAAAGAGAAAAATCAGGTCTTAAAAGTGACTGCTAGCTAGAAACTGTGTGTATCAGTGTGTAACTATAACTTCACCTTGCTCAAAAACTAGCAGCTTCGTTTCCAGAAAGTTAGTGTATGAAAAGTGCTTTTCAGGTCCCTATTTTAAGGTACTTTAATAGTAGTGACTTGTAACAAAGTGATGTGAGCAATGACTGAGCACTAGTTATTCTGACAGAATGGTAACCGCGGCTATTCCACCTGTGACACTTCTGCATTAACAGCAGCTACATTATTCAACATAATGGCTGGACAGAGCACTACCAAATCCTGTAAGACTCAGAAATAAGATACTGAACTAAGATATAGAATAACTCCAGATCTGAATAGTTGACCAGCTTGCTAGTGGTCTAAGAATCATGTTTCTTTCACCCCCTTCCCTCTTTGGCAAACAGTTTGGAATGACCAATTTATTGTAATTTACTCTAACACCAAAAAAAAAGAGCTCACTTTACAATTTAATTGTAAACATAACCTTGCATTTAATACCCAGGAACAGTAGGAAGCAGATAGTAAACCTTCCAATTACTGAAAAAGTTTGACTTGCTACATTTATTTGCATAATAAAACAGTATTTGTTTGCAGTGTTGACACATTTCAAAAGATCCTTGTGTCAGAATATTTCCTACGGAGGCTCAAATCTTCAAGTTTATCATGAAGCATGCATGCATAAGTTTATATAAATGACATCAATAATGAGAAGCATTTTCCTTTTAAAATATCATATGGAAATTAGCTCTGCAATTACCATTGCATAGCAGCCTACAAGAAACAAATTTTGAAATTTCAATTTTATGATTGACTGTCAGTGCTCAAATTCAAACACAAGAGTCCTATTTTTGGATAATCGCTTCCAGGGAGGGCAAGGAGCAGGGCCAGTTAGTCCTAAAAAATGTATGTCCCCTTTTGCAGAGATAGGTTTGAGGTACTTTGGCAGCATGACTGGCTGTGGTTTGCTAAAGGGTGTTCCAGTCCAGCACCAATAATTCATGTAATTTACAAAATGGAGCAAATCTTACTATTTATGACAGAATCCGATTAAAACTGGCGAGAAAGATTTTTTTTTTTTTTCCCCCAAGATCTTACAGAAATAACCACAGAGAAAAGCTTTCTTCTACAACTCATTTTTCAGAAGTAACTATGCTGTAATAAATCTTCGGAGTAAATATAGAAAAAAAAAAGTGCATTAGTTTTCCCTTGTTCCCACTCCTTAATCCTTTTTAAAGAAGTTCTTTCCTGCTGAATGGATTAAAAAGTCTTGTAATTGGGTTTTGTCCTCTGCAAGGTTGCTGTGTACTTAAGGACAGTGCCATCCTGTGGCTCCAGGCACTATTGCAAGATCAATGCAATCAGAATGAAAGATCATTTTGTGCCATCTGTTATAAAATTTCTCTCACAGCTAGTTTTTATTCCACCAGATTTCACAGTAGCTTTGTGTGTTATTGAAGATAAATGGAAGAAATAATTGATGAACTTATAACAAGGTGGCCTCTGTGATTCATTTTTTGTTAGATACTTTTTTCCGGTTTGGGAGTGTGTTCAGACAAAGATACAGGAAAGACAGATAGGTGATGACAGAATTTTAATTTGGAATTAAGACTTCAACTGCACCAAAAGCAAAAGTGCTTTTTTTCCTACTGCTTATGTCTACAGGTCACATTTTGGCTGAGGAACTATTAATTTAATTTCAATAGCCACAGGAAAAAGAGTTTTCACAGTGACTTAGAGAAAACTGGAGGTATTCTGGACTTCTGGAAAAACTTTCTCAATTTTCTAAATCTGTGGCCCAAGAATTACTGTAGGAGAACTAAAAGTACGTAACATTGTCATTATGTGATAATTATCCCAGAAGCCATTGAACAGTTCTTAACTGAATCACACTTGCATTCTGCTTATATAGAGTATTTTCTGAGCCAGCAGTGACATAAAACATCACCTCTGCAGGTACACTGAAAACAAAAATTAAAAAGTCAATATCCCACTGATCTTACAATATGGAGTCTAGAATTGTGCTTTGCCTTTTACTTTCCTTCTTTTCAACAAAATAAAATCATATATAGCCCTTCCTCCTACCTGTCTGCTACTTCTGAACAATATCTTCTTCACAGGATGGATGCTCGTATCTCCTAACAATCCATCTATCATGGTGTCCCTGGACAGTTTAAGGCTGATAAGCACCTACAGTCAGCACATACCCCAGCTAGCCTTCGGGTACCTGTGCATCCCCTCACTCTGCCTGTTCTTTTTGGCATCAGATGGACAGAACAACAACCTAAAAAAAACCCCAAACAAACTATGGTGAAGAAGACTCTGCTGCTTAACATCCATTCAAGAAGCAACAGAAGTATACGTAACAGTTATTTTTTTAAGAAAGGTAAAATCAGATTTGTACTCAGCAAATGTAAGGATGCCTACAGGGGGGATAGTTCTTAAAATATGCATTAGTCTAAAAAAGGTGAAGCCTTGCACAAGTTTCTACAATTTTTATTCAAGGATAGATTGAAATTGGAAGATTTTGTAACTCAGTGAACAAGATGTCAAAATCTTTTTTTTCACTGACCGATATGCATCCCTAACAGCGACTCCTAAATAACAGGTTTGAAACATGGAGAATACTGCACATATATCCAAGGATATATCCTAGATGTATGTCTAAGCCAGAGTCCACTGGATACAATTTGGGAGCTGGTTGATTTGTTTTGTTAAATAACACTCTGACCAATACAACAATTATTATTACTGTTATTTTTTAAACAAGGTGTCTAGTACCAATTGGTAGATACAGTGATTAAAGAAAACAAGTGTCATCTCCACATCACTCCCCGAATAAATTATAGGTGGTAAATATAAAATCAAGTTGCTCTGGAGAAAGAGGGGAAAAAAACCCCTCACTTTTGAGCAGCTGGGCTGAGTAATAGAGATTTGTTTCCCCATTGATTTTACTTTCCCTGCAGCCTTCAAAGCTGATTTTGTGCTCTGAAGTGTTGCATATGCTTACAGCACTCTATAAATAAATGCTACTATATCAATCTATTTCTGATTAAAATCCTGTGTAAATATATATGGAAATTAGGTGCTGCCCCCAGGCATCCTGACAAGCTGATACTGCAAGCTCCTGCTGCTAACAAAGGTTATGCACTTCTGATCTCACGTACTTCCTACCCTAACAACAAGGGTTAACTGAATTGTTCTATGGATTAATTAAAAATAAATATATAGAATAGCCAGCTGATTTCAAAGTAAGCCTTAGATAAGCTTGCAACAACTAGAACCATATTAATTTTACAGAATGGTGTTAGCTACAAGTGATGTTAGCAAATTCAGTTAAGAACAAATTGCCAGCAGTGAGAGTTGTTAGTAGAAAAGCTACAAGGCAAATAAAAGCTTCAGCAGTGGAGTGATTTAAAATTGGATGGAGCAAAGCACTAAAAATTATACCGCAGGGAACTACTCTGAAAAAAAGAAAACAAAAACCCCAACAAAAAACTTCATGTTGTTTTTCTCAGAGTTCCCTAGAGTTAACACTTCGCTAACACTGAGAAACCCACAACTTAGGCAGCATTTCACAGTCCCTTAAAAGTAAGTAGAAAGAACTAAGATTTCTGTTCTCCAACGCAGGCATCTCTGAAACAGCAAAAGATTACTGCAAAGTTATTATAGTTGTAATAGACACAGATTGCTCTCGCATTGCAAAAACAGTCCAGTCTCCACCTAGGTTACACCATCACTGCTTACCTGCTCACATTTCTGAATCTGACTGCATATACACCCAAATACAACCATTTGTTTGTCCAGGTCATACTTTATTTTGCAATTACTTGTTCTAGCCTGGAGTAGCACAGCCCCTCAAGCATTTACTTAACATCCTGCCTCCTCCGTTTGCGTGCCACCCACCATGTGTCGAATGCTCCATAATATCCGAATTCCATCAGGCCCATGACAAAGTCAGTTATTCAGATTCACTGTAGGGCAAATATCTCCAACTATCTTTTCTAATCTATCCACACTCTAAGGAGCTATTTAATTGCAGTCAGGATGAAAAACACTCCATGATCTGATAGCTCACCATGGTAGTGGGTACAAAACTTACTTTTTTCTCCACTCATAAAAATGAATGCACAATTCATGCATTGTCTTCTCCCATTCCTCTGAAAATTCACCAGACTTTCAACTCCTGTTAACTCACTTAATAGAAACCAAATGCATTCAACCTGTAATCCCATACAAAGCCGCACTGTTTCCAACCGAACAAGTCATTCTGATGGCAATGGAACCATGTGCACCCAGCTGTATGTAGGGAAAAAATGTAGGGAGCAGAATCCCACATCCAGACAACAGCAACCTCCCTGTTTCCAGTGCCATAGCTGCAATACAACCTTCTCCTAAATCTTTATTCCTGAACAAAAGCTTTGCCTAGCTACCGCAGGAAAAGAGAGAGATAGCATCACCATTAGTTTAAAAAAAAAAAACCCAGTAAATCCTGATTTTGGGGGCAGGGTAATGTTGGAGTCAACAATTTAAATCGATGCAGCATGGCAATGGAGGCATGCTGTTGCACTGACAGCACATCACTGTTTAGGCCAAGTAACTCTTTTACTTTGCCCTTACTAATGCTGAATCCCCCTATAACATCATGCAGTATTATGAAACACTTCTGCAATTATTTCATTTTTAGTACATTGAATAATTTGATGTTGATTGCAAACTCTGTGATCTCCCTTTTCCCCAGCTCATTTGTGAATACACTTAAAAGGCACAAGCTTCCTGGGGAACTTCAGCAGTAAGTAACTTTCAAAAGCAACCACTTGTTGCCTCAAAGATCAGATTTGTTCTGTTTTTAAGAGTCCCAGGTGTCCAAAATTGTTTTATAAAATCCAAAAACATCAATCAGGGACAATTGCTAGGAAAAACACCTCTCTCACAAAGCATTTACAGTGTGGACAAAGCTTTAAATGCAAGACTATACTTTCCCCATTGTCATAAAATTACTTCCTGAAGCCAAAAAACTTACTATGGTAAAAGAACTTTTTCAGTGCACTAGGGGGTTCTGTCACTTCAGCTATCTTGGCCCCATCTCACGTCTATTCCATACCTCTCTCTAGTGGAACAACAGAAAAGAGACAAAAAAAAGCATCTGTAAGCATTTGTTCCTAAGCTATGGTAATCACGTAGTTACAGTGACAATTAAACACCTATACAGGTTACGATGCTGCATAACCCTTTAGCAGTTTCACCCATACACACATAAGGCTGCTGTAGTACGGGAGCAGATGAAACCGTCGAAGCACGATGGCTTTCACATGCAAAACAAGCAACCTGTTGGAGACCCGGGGATCAATATTCCACCTTTTCTGCTGAGGATGGCAAAGCTGACACCTCCCAAAGACAGGCAGGCGCTCACAGCAGTGCCTCGGCGGCCAGGGCTTTCCCAAGGCAGAAGGCCGAGAGCTCCAAACCCCGTTCCCGGCCCCGAGGCACGCAGCGCCCCACGCCTCAGCGGGCGCCTTTCCCCTTGGCGCGGCACCAGTTGGGTCGCCCCTGCTCCCACCGACGGCGGGAAAGACCTCAGCCCGCAGACTGCCGAGCGAGGTCGGGGAGGCCCCGGGGGCCGGGAAGTGCTAACCGCACCCCATAGTTGAGGGGGACTGCCCCGCCCGCCCCTCGAAGTCCGGCGCCGCAGAGGACCGCCCCGCTCCGCCGCCGGCGGCTCTCACCGGGACGCCGCGCTGCCGGGCGCTCTGGGCGATGTACTCCAGCCGGCGGGCCACGCTGCTCCGCGCCGCCCCGGCCGCCTCCTTCCGGCTGCCCAGCCGCAGCGATACCCGCGCCCGGTCCGGGCCGGCGCTCAGCTCCGCGCTACCGCTCACATGCACCTCCCGCCCGGGCGGCTCCGGGGAGCCACCGCGTCCAGCTGGGGTCGGGGTCGGGGCCGGGGCCAGGGACTGGGCCGAGACGAGCTCGGCGAAGACGCGGGCGGGGGGCGGCGCCATCAGGGGCGAGCCCCTCGCAACACCATGGCAACCAACGCGCGCCCGCTGCACCCTGGGAGGCGCCCACGTGACACCCTATTCCGTCACCCGGCCGCGGCGCAATTGCCACGTGGACGCCAGATCGAGGCTCCGTCCCGCCATGACAGGTACCGAGGCGGAAGTCCTTCTGCCGTCCGCCGCGAGGGACTGCCAAGTTAGTGACCGAGGCCGGGCGCTTCCGGCGGCGGAAGGGGCTCATGCTGGGTCGGCGGGGCTGGCGCAGCTGGGGCTGTGGCAGCGGTGGGCTGTCCTCGCAGGAAAAGCTGCGCGGTTTCTGCTGATTTAGACCTGTTTTTATTTTTTGTTGTTGTTGTTTGGTTGGTTTGTTTTTTGTTTTTTGTTTTCCTGGCGTATGAAGGTGTTGAACAACCTGAGAGTGTGAGGAGATGCGCCGGCGAAAGGGCCGTAGTTGCCGGGACGTCCCCCCCTGGTGGCAAGGCCTGGGCAGCGGTCCGGTCCATTCCAGCAGGAATGCTGCTGGTTCTCTGCGGAGGGGCCTTGCAGCACGTGCTTGTCTTTGCCAGTACCTGCTGGCTGAGTCCTGCTAGTGCTGCCTTCTCCTTGGGAATGGGAAAGGGGTGCTCTTTGGCTTCTCTGAGGTTCACAGAATGCTTGAGTTGGGAGGAGATGTCTTGAGAGGCAGTCCAGCCCTTGGTCCAAGAATGATTGGCCAGAGCAGGTTGCAGAGGACCTTGTCTGGTTCGTTTTTGAGTATTTCAAAGGATGGAGACTTCAGAACCTCTCTGGGAAACCCATGACAGCATTTGACCATCCTCACAGTAAAAATAAAGCATATTGTTACATTTGTGTGGAGTTTCATGTGGTTTAATGTGTCCATTGTGTCCTGTCTGGTCACTGGCCGCTACTGAGAAGAGCCTGTCTCCCTTGTCTTCCTTCCCTCCCACCAGGTGTTTTTATACATTGCTGTATACCTCTCAGAGCCTTCTCTTAACCAGGCTACACTGTCCCAGCTTTTTCAGCCCTTCCTCAGGAGAGATGCTCAAGTCCCTTCATCATCTTTGTGGCCTTTTGTTGAACTTTCTCCAGGTTGTCCATGTCTCCCTTGTACTGGGGAGCCCAGAACAGGACACAGCACTCCAGGTGTGTCTCACTACTGCTGAGCAAAGGGGAAGGATCACCTCTTTTGACCTGATGGCAATGCTTCTAATCCAGCCCAGGATGCTGTTGACCTGCTTTGCCACGTGGGTGCGTGATCCCCTTGATGTCCACCAGGACTGCCAAATCCTTTTCTGCTTGCCAGCCAGACAAGCTCCAGCATTCACTTGTGTTATGGGGTTGTTCCTATCCAGACACAGGATTTGGCATTTCTCCTGGCTGAACCTCATGAGATGCACCTTTCAGGTCAGCTCTCCAGCCTGAGTGACTATGTAATGACTAGCTCAGTAACTAGCTCTGTAGGTCTGGTCTTGTTTGAGGATTTTGGGGAAGGGCTCTGGATGTGTCATTACTGTTTATATTTGTGGTACATTGTGTTTTGATTACCCAAAATCTGGAATCTGGCACAGAGGCTGGAAGCTGATGGTACTGTGTGTTTGTACAATGTCTTGCAGCCCTCAGAGTTCATGTTGCAAATGTTGGAAAGCCTGTGTGACATGATACAGATAAATATTGCTGTAGTCTCCTAGACAGATATGTGACACATACAGACATCAAGGTCTTGTTTTACAAATCAGATAGAGATTCCTTGGAAGTGTCAGGAAAAAGACATATTGAGGGAATTGAAGCCCTTAGTGATCTTCTTGGTGTGTTGTGTGCATCATGTCCCATCATTAGGGAGACTCTACAAGCTTCCTTTGCCCTCATTAATATCACATCTACCTTAAGAGCTACCAATGACCTCACATGCCTTATGACTTTTTGAATCCTCTGCCTATGAATCTGATTTTCTCTCCAGATTTGCTGAACACGTAAAGCTTCTTTATTAGCTCTGGAGATGGCACTCCCATGTTTTTTAGCATGAAAAACCAAAAGTAGAGACACCTAAAATTTTGAGTGTAACTGACTTTGATCAAAGTTGTATGACAAGGAAGAAGCTTGTAACAGAATCCAGAAATATTGGTTCCCAGTCATTTAACATAATTTGAGAGTTTACCTGAATAAATTCTGGGAAGTGCTGACTTTAAGAAATAACATAAAAAACGAAAATGATAACAGAGGAAATGATAAATGTTAACAGTGAGTTAAAAATGCTTTTGAAAGTAGTCTATCACAGAAGTACTTTTTGTTTGTTTAGCCAAGATGTTTGTAGAGGATTTACTTAAATATGTAACAGTATCAGCTTCTCAAGAAATCATTAATAAAGCTTTTAAAGAAGTGTTGGCTATGGTAATGAAGCCAAATTGTGTACTATCCAGGTTGGTTTTGTGTGCTCAAGGCTATTTTTGATTTTACCATTGATTAAAAGTGATTTACCTTTTTATTCAAGACAGCCTGTATCAGACAGCATCTGTTGGAGTATTTACACGCATATAGGTAGCTGTGCAACATAATCTCATATGTGTTATGTATTTCATAATTCCGTGCTTTATGTTCTTAAACTTTCTGGGAACACAATGTGTCCTGTAAAATACTACAAAAAGGTTTTGTAATTAAGAGCTTAACTGGGCAAATCGTAGGAGACTTTTTCTAAGGTCAGTTATAAAATTGGCTTAGATGCAAATCAATCTGTGGAAAAATACTTTTCAATGAAACAAGGTCAAGCATTATTGCGCAGTTAGTGTGCCCTATAACATCATACATGAAGAATAATGTAAAAACTATAGCTACATTTCTACTTTGCACTCCTTAAGGGCACTTTGCAAAGCTCCAGTTTAAGTATATTGAGTGACTGCCACTCAGAATTTGAATGTAAAGCCAAATCTATGGATAATAAGCTTTTTCTGACTTACAGTTTGAGTAGGTGGCATTTTTGAAAATGATGGATTAAACTGTTGTTTCAGAGTTGGAAAGGCTAATTTAATTGTGAATATCATTCTGCTAGCTTCTAGTTGAATTAAAAAATTGAAAACTACAGACTATGAAGAGATGAGGAAGGTGCTAAATTGTGTGTGGGATGATTTTTTTTTTTCCTTAGGAAACAGATGGCTTTGTGTTTGGATCTATTTCTGTATGGTAGCAGTGAAGTGCTACATCGCTTATGACTTTAGCAGTGGAGCTGGTTTTATTTAGTGAGGTAGGATTTTTGAGCTTTGGAATGTGTGACAAGGAAATCTTGCCTAAAGCTGCTGCCAAATGCTTTGTTGTGAAAGGACAATTTGCAGTAGCCATGTAGACCAACATCTTCCTGTCATGTGTCTCAGATGCTGATTTGCTGTACTGTAAAACACTTCATGAATAGAGGTCCTATGTCATATCTATGTATTGTTTGGTTATTCCTTACGATGTTTTTGTGCAAAGTCAGCTGGTCACCCACTACTTACACTGCATTGACCATCACTCTGTCAGGCAAATAAATATCCTCTGTAAGCCAGATTTGTTACCTTTTCAAAACTATATGAGACTCAAAATTGAGCAGGTTAGATCTGAGAAAACAGAAAATTATTCAAATTTTAAATTAAGTTGTCAGAGTTCTGAATTACTGAATTCTTAATAATGATCACCAAAGACTTTCAGAGTTCTACTTGAGCATTTTTTATCTTTTTAAGAAGAAACATGCATGGAAGAAAGACAGAACAAAATTAGTAGCATTGCCCCTGCTGGTGTTTTATTTCCAAGATCAGAATTTACTGGATAAGCTGGAGTCAGTGTAGAATTTAGATGATTTCTGTGAAATCTCCCATTTTAAGGAAAAGTGTGTTTTCAGAAGGCTTTTTTTGCCCCCTGTGGACCAATTAGAATAACTGACACTTGCTGAGGCTTGAGGGGAACAAGCTAGGGCTCACAGACTCACCCTTGTGAGCTGGTGGAAATTTTAAAGCAAAAGAAAAGTTTTCCCTTTAATAACCTACAGAGGTCTACAGAGAAAGAGAAATGCCTCCCTCCACTCTTCTCACCCTGACATTGTGGTGAGTCTCTGCTCTAGATGTCACTTGCTGCAAGACACACTCCTATGAGTAGAATTTGTAGCTCAAGTGTGGGAAGTGGCAGTACTGTTGGAAAATATGAATGGATTTGTCACATTTTTACTTTCCTTTAAACAGCTCAGCATCGCACAGATTCAGAAAATACATCTGTCATTCCTTTTCCTCCCAGGCTTCCTCCTAAATAGTGATTTGACAAGAAAAAAATATTTTAAAGGTAACTGCATACAAAACCACTGACTCAGGCTTTGCTCTGATGTGATCTGACTTTTTCTAGCTTTAAACTGGTCTGGTTAATAAAAGTGGAGATTTCTTTATTCTGTTTTTCTAAGTCGACTTTAACATATACTGTGAGCAATTAAATTATTCTCTGTCTGTAGTTAGCTGTTGACTTTGACTTAGTCTATTGGTCAAAAGCCCACTGTACCAAAAAAACCCATCATCAGAATGTCATTACTGAACATTTCTGTAAAACTTAAAGAGCTTAATACAGTTGCTACTGAAATCAGTTAAGAGACTACGGCTGTCTTCAGTCATAACTGAGTGAAGACCTAAATCATGGAACATACTGATATTAGTAATGATGTCAGAGAGCAAGTAAGGTTAAAACTAGTAGAAATAAGATTGAAAACTGTGATAGATGTCACTGAAGTATCTCATGTTCTGTGCTTAGCACCTAGAAGTGAAGTCAGTCTCTGTTCAAGAGTATGAACATTACAGAAAGTCTAAATGACTCCTTAAAGTGGTCTTCAGTACTGCATTTGTGAGGAAATGGCCTGGAATTATTCTCTGTATGCCATAAATCTTTGACAAAAAATTATGTGTCAAAAAAAGAAATATTTTAAAAATGAATTAGAATTTATAAATTAATAACTTAAAGATAGTAACCCTGCAGAATCTGATAGTCAAGATAATTTAAGATATTATAAGCAACTCTTAGTTAAAATTTAAGTGCTTAACCATTTTAATACTAAGTCTTGGTATGCTGTTATTTAAAATGTCATCTGAGCTTTCATGAGTTATGAAGGAAATAATATACATTTTCTCCAGTCTATAATTTTATATTTTCTTAGAAGTTCACAATAACTGTGAGTGTGTATGTACATGTGTACTTCTCATATATAAGCACTAAACTACACATCTTAATGTTAACTGCCCACAAATACTACTTTTAAGCAAGCCAATATACCTCTGTAATTTCACCTTGGAGTCTGGCAGTTGTAGCAATTGCATGTTCAGCAGGAACACCATAAAGGAGCTTTGTGAAGGCAACTGTACAACAGGGGGGAATTACGGAATGCTGGATTTTAAGACCAAAAGAAATCTCTGTGTTGTGACCTCTGTAAGAGGCCATACAACTTTCAGAAGTTTAGAAGTGAGCTGACTGAACTTTTAGAAGACTCTGTCGTCTTGATGAAAAGATTTAGATGTTAGAGAGAACCTCTTGCTGTTCTTGGGCAGGTATTTATTGATTAAATATTCCGATTGCTAAAGAGATACATGAAATTATATGCCACCTAGATAAACATAAAATGCAGATTAGAAGAAGCTAGAAATGAACAAGGCTATTCTTTTCCAAGCAATCCTTTGCAGATTTTAGGCTACCTGCTTTTAAAAACTGCTTTTAAAAAATCCCTCTGATACTAGAGTTTTTTTCACTTCCTTAGCGGCCCTCACTGTCTCTTTTCTGCTTATATCTTTCTTTTTTTTGTTAGGAGATTCAAGGAATGCATTGACTCAGCACTTACTGGTTATCAGCAACAATGAAGAAACACTGCTTTAAGAGACTGTAGTCTCCTTTCCATGAGCACAGTTCCTTAACTTCAGGCAAGGTTCCTGTCATCTGTACCATTTCCTTGACTTCCCTCTCTCAAAACTGATCACAGAAACCTTTGTCCCAGCTTCAAAATGCAAAGGAAAAGAGTTTTTATCCCAAGAGGATTTCTTTTTGGGGCTCAGCTCTTAGACCTTATTTCTTGCTCATGGGTATGGCCTGGTTTGTTAGCCCTCAGATTTTCCATTATGACAGTTCATATTCTTGCCTTTGGAGACCCTGGGTTTTGGCTGTATCCTGTGGGCCTTGGTTCCCTCCTGTTCCCAGGTCACTATGCTCAGTCCAACTGATGTGTTTTTCACCTTCTCTACCTTTTAGAGATTTCCTACACATACTCTGGAATTCCTTGGAGGACTAAATTTATTGTGTTACCACTCTCTTCTTTATGTCCTTCCTCAGAAAAGGTTTCCCTAGAAAATTTAACCCTGTTCCCTATGGAAAGATAAGCCTAGCATTAAAGAGTTAGAATAGTACCCAGACTATACCCAATGGTGCAGTTTGGAGTGAAACCCTATAGAGCAAGAACACCAGTGGTTTTGTTTGTTTGTTTTATTTTTTTTCTTTTTAGTTTTTGTTTGTTTTGTTTGTTATTTTTGTTTGTTTGCATTTTTTTTCTGTGTGCCTTTTTTTTAATATATTTTTAGAGGCTTTTTATTTTGCAGAAAAGACAGTTCAGCATGGTTTCTACATGCAAGGGGAAGTTAAGTACCTGCCACCAAAAGCTTTTCTCTCTGAACCCATAGGCTTTCTGCAAGGGACCATGGCTCCTGTCCTGAGCACCTCCCTCTACATGACAAAAATGAGGAGGTGATGTTCCTGTTGTGAAATGGTGTCTAAAGCATCTTTATGTTCCTGAGTTCAAAACAGAGTCTTGGCACAGCAGTGTGGTTTCTCCCAAGTAAAATGGCTTTATTACAGCAGTTACCTGTCATTGGGGAACTTTAATAAAGCTTAAGCAGCCTACTGGCTCATCCTCAAACTGTGCAACTGCCAACAGGTGGAAGAGTTGGGAACTGTGTCTCCTGATCTTTTTTTTTGGTTAGTGGAGAAGATTTTTCTAGAGTTTGAAATAAAAGAAGTAGTGTAATGTGACTTAGGAATGAGTAACTAAACTCAAAATAGATCACTTAGTAAATGAGATTCACTTAGTAAATGAGATTTAAAGAAATGAAACCTCAATAGTTTTGCAGAAATGTCTGAAATAGTTTTAGAATAGCCATTGTGACAGCAACTGAGTTAGTGGAAATATAAGTGATATACCAGGAGAAAATCCAAATCATAGTTCAAAGATCAGCCAAGAGAAAATGTTCACAGGAAAAATTGCCTATAAAAATGTTTTTGAAGAGCTCTGGAGGCTCCCTAATTGAAAATGGCTAAGCTCCAGAAAGCGAAAATGGAACAGATAAGACCTGCAGAAACAGTAGGACAATGCATAGTGACTGCCAGAAAAAGGGATGACAGAAGAAGAGCTGAGAGAGCAGATGGTATCAGGGCGATAGTTCTAGCAAGGTAGAGAGGTCTATTATCTGAAAGTTGAATCTCAAGAGAATGTTTGTGAACGTGCTTGGACTATAAATCTGGAGATGTGCAATATTGCTATTAAGTGTGAAATTAATTCAGAAGTAGAGGTTACTGATATGTAAAGAAACTTTTAAACAGTTGTGAAGTAGCTGTGGAGTAGACTAGTATTGTAGTTAGTAACTCTGAGGGACTAACATTTCTAAACACGTAAAATAACAAATAATCAAGATCAATTCAAAAGCCTTGAAAGATACATAGAAAAAGACTTAGGTGTTTGGTATTTTTTTCTTCTTCTTCTTTTTCTAATTTTTTTCAAACAATGAACTGTATTTTTTAAAGTACAATAGAGAGACTTCTTTGTTTCTCTCTTTACTATGGAACTTTTTCTTTGCCTAAAATTTCCATAGACACTTTATGTGTACCTAGGGATGTGTAGAATACACTTCAGCTTTACAAATGCATCATCTTTAGAGTATGTGTTTGCTTGCTATTGAAGTTAAGCTCGCAAGTTGTTTTATTGTAGATCTCTATACTACAATGTATGTGGACCTAACCCAAAGTTGAATTCCCCTCTGAATAATCTCTGTCCCCTCAGCACATAAAAATATATCATATATAGCACATCAGGCTGAAAGAGCTGGGGTTGTTGAGCCTGGGGAAGAGAAGACTCTGTGGGGAAGACTTGGTTGTGGCCTTTCAGTTCTTCAAGGGGTCTTATAAAAAAGATGGGGACAGACTTTTTAGCAGGGTTTGTAGCAATAGGGCAAGGGGTAATGGTTTTAAACTAAAGGAGGGTGGATTTAAACTAAATATAAAAAAGAAATTTTTTATGATGGGGCTGGTGAAACTCTAGCACAGGTTGTCCAGAGAGGAGATAGGTGCCCCATCCCTGGAAACATTCAGTGTCAGGCTGGATGGGGCTCCGAGCAACCTGATCTACTTGAAGATGTCCCTGCTCACTGCCAAGGGTGTGTAGGAGTAGATGACTTTAAAGGTCCCATCCAACCCAGAATATTCTATGATACTACATTTTGTTTAAAAAAATAACTTTTTTTGGTAATGTTTTTAATATTAGCTGAACTTCATATCTGCTAGCTTTATTTCCTTGCTGTTTTCAGTCCAGTGTTATCAGTGAGAAATCCACGCTAATGTTAATCCACGCTACTTTTCTCTATATTTACTCTTCCTCTTTTTGTAGTAATAAGACCTTTAATTAACTTGGTTTAGGTTGTGGGGGGGGGGGAGAAGACACCAATATTTTTAATGACCTTGACTATGACTCTAATATCCCTTTTTTCAGTAGGGGCCCCATTTCGCACCTGAACTGGTGAATCAGGTCTCTTATGTTTATAAATACAGACCACAGGGAGTTATACACATATTAAGGAAATAGATAATTGCAAGATTAACCATATGGTTCTGTTTATAGCAATCTGGCATGTTCTGGAAGTTTTCAAGGTTAGACTCTGCACTCTTTCTCCTTGCAAGGAAGCATGAAGTGTCGACTTCTAACTGTTCAGATTCACCCATGCTGGAGTATGCCACAGAGCAGAAGGTTGTGACAAAGGCCAAATGATGTCTAAGAGTGGAGGACATCACATCAATTCATCTTTGTTTTTTTTTTTTTGAGTAATACTAGTCTCTCGGGAAACTGAGCGCAGAAGAAGATAATTTTGCTTTCAGATTGTAGCGTCCTACTGCATTAGTTGTCCTGTGAATGTATGATTGAGGTGCAGGAATTGCTCCAGTGTTAGGAAAAGCCAAACCAGGAAATAACATTGCAGCTCTTATTTGATTGCATTGTCATTGAGAGTGATCACTGAAGTGTGTTTAAAAGGAGTTATTGTAGCACGTATCAAAAAATCAATACAAATGTTAGTTGTCTTGCAGCATTGTGCTTTGGGATTACAATAGCTAGGAATGCTTGAAGTCAACGCATTTTGTGAAAACAGAGTTCATGTGGCTTAAAATGTGATTGCAGAATTTGCTGTGAAGGTTTGTTTATGTTGTCTGTATTGTAAAGCTGACCTCTATTTTAATTGTCATCAGCACAACAAGAAGAACAAAACCAAAACTGAGTGGGAGAAGAGAACGGGAGAGAAATTAATCTATTTAATATATCCACCACAAGATACTTTCTTTACTAAACTCTAATCACCAATGTGTAGAGAAGAACTAAAATGGGATGGTTTTTGCAGTTAGTGCTGGGGAATATCTTGGCTAGTGGAAAATTTTTTTAGAGTTGATGGGACCAGAAAAGGAGAAAACCCACTTTAACTCTTAGAATTTAGGTTGAATTTTTGTGCTTTGATGGTGGATTACCCAGCAGTGTTCCCTTACCCATAAACTTGAAATTTTATGTGGAATTCAAGAAAGATGACACTCATAGAAGTCCAAAATTGCATTTATCGGAGTTTTTTGAGAGGAAAAAACCCCAACATTTTTTTAAAAGTAAAGCTCACTATAGTTCACTATATTTTTTTTCTTGTGCCTCAGTCATTTTGGTGTTCTGTCATTTAATGAAGTTTAAATCAGCATTTTTTCAAATTATTTTTTGTGTGGATAATGTATACAGTCAATCTGTTTTTACCATTTAGAGGTATCTGTTTTACAGAAGGAGAACTACAGGCCTCTCTTCATGTACTTTGTAGTCCTTGCACAGTAGTGGAGTGAGAAACGGTGCAAATGAGAATCAAGCCACATGTCTGAGAAGGAATGAGCAACTGAAGAAATAGTTTTGAAGGGGGAGCTTGATATTAGCCTTTCTAACATTATCCTCAAAGGTGCTGGGGGCTCTTGATTCTTATCAACTTCAAAGAGAATTCAGTGTTCAATATTTTCTTGTGGAATTGGGGGTGCAGAAAAGAGGTCCAGATGATAATGAACTGATAGAATGACAAACACTTACGAAAGGAAATGCTATATGTGGGTAAGCATTTCTTTGGCAATTTTTATTATGTCATGGGTTGTGCAGTGACAAGAAATGGCATAAGATGGCAGTAGGAGATTGCAAAATACGGTGGTTTGGAGTAACACATTCCTGTGAATCAACCCACTGGCTTGCAATAAACATGTCTGTATAAAAAGTGACAAAATGGAGGCTGCAGAGCTCCATTTGGCACTGGTTTCTAAATTTTTTTGCATTTTTCATTTACCTTCAGAAGAAAATCTGCAGTTTATCTGACAATTATACTTCCTTATCTGAGTGTGGGAAAATGGAATGGTATTTCACACTGCATTGCCATCTGTGTGAAAGCACTTGAAATTCAGTGCTCATACTTTTTACTTTTCTATCTGTGCTGTATGAAAATTACTCCAAATTTAGAGGCATATTAAATATGGCATCATGTACTGATAGGAATGAAGCAGGTTGAAACAACCATGTCAGTAATGCACACACAACTTTACAGCTTTCCTAGCGAAGCATAGGCCACGTGAATAAGAGGTTTTTAAGATCATCCACTACTAAACTCCAGTGTGGAGGACATTACTGTGGGCCTAGACCCGCGATGGCAGATCTCGCTGAAGCCAGATCTTTGGGTTCTGCTGGGCCCAAGGAGGGTAGTGCTGGTGAGCCCTGGGGAAAGTGTTGTTACAAGCTTTACTGGCACCAAAGCTCTAAGGTCTTCTTGTAACCTTTCAGTCCAGTGTTCTGAACTGGTGACACAACCACCTGTTCTGGACCATAGGAATGAGTTTTGAACATGAATATTTCAACTACTGTTTGTGATAACTATATGACAAGAAGCTGAAGCAAAAGAGAAGGCTGTATTTCTGGAGACTTAATTCCAGTAGGACTTCTCCAATTTAAGCATTGCTAAGAAAGCTAATATATGGGTTACTTGTGAAATATAGGTGGGGACACGATCCTGCACAGCCTGCTCTAGATGAACCTGCTTTGGCATGAGTGTTGGACTAGATGACCTCCAGCAGTCCCTTCCAACCTCTACCATTCTGTGATTCTGTGATTTGAGTCATCCTTTTACTCTGCATTTGTAAGAAAGACAGAGTAGCTTTTCAAGTAACCTCCTGCTTTCTGTTCCTTTTGTTAATATTATTTGTTTGGTGTTAAATTGCATGTTGAACCGAGAGTTTTGAATATTTATGGTATTTAACATTATAATAGTGAACACATGGCACTGCATAATAATGAAATTACAATAGTGATAAATTTTACAGTGGCTGTATCCTATTAATTCTGATGAGAAAGTGATAAAGATCCCTGCTTTTTCATTTAATTATTAAAGAACATCAAAGTTTGATTTAATGAAGTTCACCTTGGTGTGTTTGACTCACATAGACTGATATAGGTAGTTGGAGCATATGCATTGGTAGATATACCTGAACTAAAAGTGTGAATTGTTTTCCCTCAGTCTGCTTAGAAATGATTTTAAACTGTTGATGGGTTTTCTATACAAAATTAATTATTATTATTATTTAGATTTTTTTTTTTGTGCAAAGTTAAGGACAATGGTGCTTTTTATTCCTGTTCTTAGCCTTTTGAATCTGCAGAGTTGGAAGCTCTCAGGTAGGCTTCCATAGTTTTAAAGAATTTTGTTGTTTACTCATCTTTATCCATTCACTTCAGGTGTGCTCTGCTTTTGATCATAACTTAAGAACAATTTTTCAGATTCCTGTTCTGATAAAAGCTGCCTTCCAATGAGAATTCTGTTAATATAAGGAAATCAGTAAATTGTATAACAGCTTTGGTTTTCTCATGTATTCGGGGAGAATGGATGTTCTCAAGTTAGGATCCAATTTTTTGCCATTTCTGTGATGTTCAGTGCAATACCATGATTGACAGCTTCTGTTTAGTGACAACACTTTTCCCAGATTGTTTTATCTTCTGTCTCCTCTTCCCCAAAATTCTGAAAGATACAAACTATTTTGAAGCACAAAGCAAACTGGTTTTAATTTCAGTAAGAAATCTTTGATTAATCTTTGGGTGGAAAATTAGAGAAAATTTCCATACATTGTCAGTGAATGCACTGACCTCTGCTACAATTGCTTTCTTATGATACTGCTGTGAGATACTAAAAATAGTTGACTGTTCATGTGCTCAATTGATCCTCTTGTCAGGAGAGGGAAAAAACCCCACTTAGTTAATCATGTGACTTCCTCAACGATGAGCATGGACACATTTAAACAACATTTTTACATATTACCTAAATCTAATGGAATTCTGATTAATTTCAGAATAGAGGAAATTCTAGAATTCAGGCTGAAAGTCCATTTTTTAATCATATTGTTGCAGAAAGACTCTTGAAATACAGGTTTCTGAGAGAGTCTTGCACTTCTCATTGACCTTTCTACAAGATGGAAGTGAACAACAACCATATGGAGTGGTTCTGATGTAATGTCTCAAGTTACGTATGACAGCACAGGATAAGAGGTCAAAAAGCTTTTAACCTTCTGGACTAAAGTGAGCTAATCAGTACATTGACCCTGGCTTAAAGATTCAAGGGAGAACTTCTCCTGCAGAGACTGGAGTAAACCAACTTGCTGTTCTGTAATAATTTTGATGAGTGCTTTTGCCCTTGTACTACTTTTCCCTTAAGGCCTGATCCAAAGATCATCTGTAGCAAAGAGGATCTTCCAGTGCGCTTTGGCTTGGGTCAGTGAGTGAGGTCATGTCAAGCATCATGAGGCTTGGCAGATGTGGGAAAAAAGGGAGCCAAGACCCAAAACCAACAAAGATGAAGAAAATCTAAAAGTGAAGTTTCAGAGTGGAGTGAAAATGACACTAGGGCAGGATTCATCTTACCAAATTCAGGCATCTAAAAATTTCTTGACACATTCCCTTCATAGCCATAGGATAAGAACAAAATGAGATAGTGATTCATTGAACCTGTCTTAGATATCTGCTTTAGGATGAGATGAATTGCCTTTTAGATGTGCCTCTTTCTGTCCTTTGACTATAAAGGAGCCCAGGGGACTAGCTGACATTTAGGCATCTGACTTTTAGATGATAAAGTTAGAAAATCCCCGTCAAGGGAATCTATAGAAGTAGCTGTTGCTACTGCTCTCTCTTGCTCTCTCGCCTTTCCTTCTCCTCACCATTAAGACAGTATTGCAGGTAGGTCTGCTGGCTTGAAAATACACCCTTCTGATATTCTGGTGTGTCTACATTATGCTTTCCTCTAGAAAATCTTAAGAGAGAAAGCAGATTTCTAATCATGTTACCTGAATAAGTTCTCTTTTCTCTGAAAAAAACTCAGGATTTTCTGATTCAAGAGTAATAATTCCAGTTGAATAAACTTCTTAGATTACTTGCAGTGAGAATAGAGCTCGAAGTTCAACTGCACCTGTTTTTCTCCTGAATAGTTTAAGTATCTGGTTATTCCTTCCACCTCTTCTAACAATAAGTTAGCATGAATACAAATGTTTTCTGTATTTTCCAGCTGCCGTTCTTAAGACTGGATTAAAGACAGCATCCAGCTAATGTATTAACATTAATTACATTATTAATTACATAATTAACATTTGAAATCAAAGACTGACAAAGTTGACTTGAATTTAGTGCATATCTTTAGAAATCTGTCTCAGCAATTATTCAGCAGAGTACATGGAGAAATAATTTTATTTCATTACATCACTATAAAGAACAGAGTGTAGTTGTGTCCTTCATGCAGAAGGAAAGCATCTCAAAAGGAAAGTTACCCTATATTTACTGCCATAGTAAATAGAGAAGAAAAACTGGCACCTAATTTGTTCAGACAGCTTGGTTACTGAGTTGGTCTGAGTTAATTTTTCTCACATTTTCAAGGGAGATTTTTTTACTAGTAGCTGGATTCCTAAAGGTATTTGGCTTCTAAAAATATGTGTGGTTACATAGTGGAGCTTTCCATAATACTGCACTTTTAAGGACTAAAATCTTTGTACTGGACCTTCAATCATCTCCTTGATAGTCAATGACAGCTTCTAAATTTAATAAGAAAATAAACTTGGGCTTCTAAGGTAGTTAATCTTTAGATGCTTTTGAAAATTTAGACTTGGTTATTGAACTAATTTATGATTTTATACTCAGTTTTGATAGAAATGCTGTTACTTTTAGAGGACCATATCTATTCATTCAAGTGCTACATTTTTGTTCATTGCAAACAAAAATTCTCAGGAAATTAGTATTCCAAATGGAGGCATCTTTGGTAAGAACTTTGGTAAGACACATGATTTGTTTTGGTAATGAGCATCACTTTGAGCTTTAGACTTTTATTTCTCTACCTTTTTTCCTTTAATTCTTTTTTTTTTTTTTTTTTTTTTTCACCGTGAGAGAACAAAGTGTTTGTTAGAGCAAGGCAAGAAAAGAGAATAAATAACTGCAAATACAATAGATCTGCTCATGAAATACTGTGAACATTATGGTGGGACATAATGTGGGTTGACGTTGACAGTTACTTAAATATATATATGGAATCAGATTCTTCGGTAAATACACAAAATATGTAAAATAATAAAATAATCCACTGGGTATTGTAAAAGATTTTTAAAATCTTATTATTAGTTAATTAATTAAAAAATAGTAAAACATTTGCCAAATATAAAAAAAAAAGTTAATTTCTTTTCAGTGCAGTTCTCTCTTGGGTTAGCCAGAATCTTAAGCAACTGTGGAAATGTTTTAGTATTAAGATTTACAAAGGTAAATTTTTCTTTATCTGTTTTGTTGTCTTAAGAAAATGCCTAGATTCCTGATCTTCAGAAATATTTTGACTGGTGCACATAAACCCACTTTTATAATCCTTTCTGAATCCTTGCTCTAATTCCTCAAAAGCTTTAGGGTTAGTTTAACTAATAAACTAAGGTCTCAATAAACTTAACGTTGTTCTTAATTCCTTGTAAACATATCATAGAATCATAGAATGATAGAATGGTAGGGAATGGAAGGGACTTCTGGAGACTATCGAGTCCAACACCCCCCTGCCAGCGCAGGAACACCCAGGGCAGGCCACATAGGAACAGATCCAGGAGGGTCTTGAAAGTCTCTAGAGAAAGAGACTGCACAACCTCTCTGGGCAGCCTGTTCCAGTGCTCTGTCACTCTCACAGTGAAGAAGTTTTTCCTCATGGTGAGGTGGAACTTCCTGTGTCTCACCTTGCTACCATTATATCTCATCCTATCACATGGCACAGCTGA
>JANHGN010007696.1:0-16154 GCA_024605025.1 Megaceryle maxima | reverse complement strand
GCCCCAGGTGTCTCAGCCTTTCCTCATATGACATGTGTTCCAGTCCCTTCATCATCCTTGTAGCCCTCTGTTGGACTTGAATGTCATACCCAATGAAAGGATTTAAAGTTTGCAGGAGAGTCAGTGTGGTTGCTTGTCTTTGTGTCCATGTCTTCATGGATTTGGGCCACAAACAGAAATATAGAACTGACACATTCCCTGCACAAAGGAAAATGCAGTTGAGTTGTTTATCAATAATGTGAATACACAAAGTTGAACTGATCTCAGATGGTTTTGTAAACTTCAGTAACTAAACATGTTATCAAGTGTGCTGTTCCTAAGTCTCAGTAGGTGAACTAAGTTATTAAACCTCAATATATAAGTAAAAAAGTTCTATTATCCATATATAATTTTGATCCACTCAGAAGTTTAGACCCTCTCGTATGCTGAGCCATTATTTTACTGCAGGTGCAATGTTCAGGTCAGGTGCATATAAGACTGACTGCTGGTTGAGTTTTGGATCTTGGACTGATACAAACAACCCTCATTCATAAGGATTAATAACTGGGAGTAAAAGTTGCAAAGCAGGGTATCTACATATTAAAGTTATAAACTCCCGCCAAACACACCTTTTTTCTTAATGTTTACAAAAGCTGGGAGTGAATTTGCTGGGTATGATTTGCATGAGCAAGCATAGTCACCCAAATATTGAGTGGGGGTTCAGTCAAATACCTGATATCACTTCAGCAGTGGCTTTGCAGATAAAAAGTTATAGCATAAATGAATGCTTCACTTCCTGAAGGTGAGACAAGCTGTGTTCCCTTGTGCTAGGAGCATATTCAGGCCTTTGAAATGCCATTCTCATCTTTTGAATGCATAATACAAAAAGTATCCCTTTTTCTTTGGTGATGTATATTTTACCTTTGATAGGCAGTAAGCTGAGGAGTGCTGCTCTGTGGGGGTTTCTCAATGGCAATGCAGGTGCCTGATTTCAACTACTTTGTGCTATAAATTTGTAGACTGTCAAATCCAGATGTTTGAATAAAGATTTATGTGTTTGGTCTATTTTATTGATTACTTTTGAGCTGTGCCCTGGGTTATTAAAACTGATGTTATTTCAAGTTTTCCAGGAGCAACAGACAGTTCAAGTAGAGAGAACTTGGTAAGGGACAGTGTAACTTAAGGCATGGGATCCTGGCTGCTTCTGCCCTTGCCCATCCAGGAGATACCTCCAGGAAGATCTTCCCCTTTTTCAGGACCTCTCATTCTCTGCCATTGGGTTAGCTTTCATGGTGGGCTGATAGTTGCTCTGGGATGATGTTGTTTCCCCTTCCCTTATGATTGTCCGTGCTTCCCTCAATGCTGAGGGCAAAAAGCAATGTTGTGCCAGATAACCAGGGTGAAGGGCTGCAGGATAGCTGGGGTGATGCAGGAGCTCTTCTTGCTGAAGAGCAGACTAGCTAGGTTATGGTAATTATAGTATGATCTTGCTGTTTCCAGCAAGCAGACTGGGTTGGTAATATGGGTACCACTGTGCTGAATTGTGCTGTAGAAATTCCCACCAGGCAGGACGGAGGAAAAGCTTGTGTCTGGTGAAGAAGAATCCTCAAAAGTGTCACCCATGTTAAAGGTTACTTTATGCCTTAATCTCCCTTAGATTGTACTGCAATGAGCTAACACCTGTTTGTTAGGAGGGTTTATTACCACTGGTTTGTAGGTCTCACTCATCAGTCTTTACCTGTAGGCTGTCTGGAAGAGTGATAAAAAATATTTCCCCCCCCTCTGCCAATAGACCACCAGACAACAGACCCTCTGAATTTCTTTCCTAATAGTGATGCTAAATTAAAAAGCAAAGAAATTCACTTACATGATATGAACCTATTGCAGGGCAGTGAGCAAATCCATCTCAGTTTGGATGCTTATGCCTTTTCTTTATCATGGCTGAAGGAAATACCTATTTAAAAATCCAAAGATCAGTGGGTTGCCTACATGATAATGTAAAAGGAAATTTTCTATCTAACTATGAAAGCCAATGCACTGAAAATATGGTTGCTATGGTTTCCTTCATGGAATTTATGCTTACTGTCTGTAAAAGGGATCTTCAGGACCTATCTGTGCTTTCCACACAAGGTGTCTCCAGATTCCTAGGGATGTAATATTCAGCAATTCAGGCACCCAAATTCTGTAGCGTGTTCTGTACTGGACCCAGTAAGCACCTGTCCCAGAAATATAATCTGTAAACTCATGCTAAGTACTTAATTTCTTTGTGAATTCAGCAGGGACCCTTAGGCATCTGGGGTTGGTGTAAGCAATAGACAGCCCATAGGGATACATTGAAACAGCCTGTGGAAACAGAACAGTCTCACTGTTCTCATCCTCTTGATGCTTAAGTAAGAGTGTGATTTGCAGCTTTAAACTATTTCATGGACTCAGGTGATGAGCCTTTGGATAGGATACCAAAGTTCTTATTGGGAAGTAACAGAGATGCTTTTCCTTTTTGTAATAATTCAGTTCTCAGCCAGGAAAAATGGAAAGTGACTTTCTGATGGGTCAGTAATCACTCTAAGCAAATGCTGTCTGCAGTCATCCCATTGCAGCTGGACCACTGAGTAGCTAGGAGTGAAAGCTTCCAGGGACACAAGGTAAAAAGGACCTGGCACTGTTGGGTAGCGGTAAGAGCCACAGTTTGGGAGAAAGGTGTCACTCCTACCACCATTCATTTTATATAATTGATTTCTAACTAAAAGTGCCTAAATATTGTTGGAATAGAGATTAACAGTTAGGACTCTTGAACTTTCAGAGGACTGTTACTCTACTCAAGTTGCCTGGGATTTATGTCTTAGTGTCATTCCTGACATACAAAACAGTACCTGAATTGAAGAACAATGATTTAATTGAGGGTAAAATTAATCTATCCTAATGTTAATTGCTTTGGAGTTAGCTGTTTAGTAAGAAAGTGATCTAGGGTCTTCATCAGTGGACAGAAACACTGACTGAAACACTGACTGACTCTGTCCATCCTGGAACAGGAGATGCTGATGAATCACTGAGCAGAAAGATACCTATATCAAAAAAACACTCCTTTGAGTATAGGGGGAATGGAGAAGACTTGCTTACCCTAACTGTGGAGCTTGTGGACAGTTGAAATAGTGGGAGACAAATTGCACTCCAGTTCTGCTATAAATCAGAGTCTGGGTTCACTGTGAGTCACACCAGGAGTTCCTTAATATGAAGTGCAGATGGGATCTCAAAGGAGGAGTCCAGTTCTGTGAACATAAATGTCTGACCAGTCTTCCTTCTTCATGTGTAAAAATTAAATGATTACATATGTATGGAGGAGTTACACACCAAAATAACCTGAAAAACGTGAGAAGCAGAAACTCTTTTTCTGTATACAAGGAAGCTGCCACCGAAAGCACAGGTGGCTTTCAGAGATCTGGAGAGGCTTCTGAAATGCTAGCCATTCATGTAAATTCAGTATGTATATTTGAGGTGAGGAAAGCCATTACGGATATGTTTTATTTATATTTTTCTTATGCAGAAAGGTAGCAGAATTTTAGGAAATGGGATATGCTGTGCCCTCAGGGGAAAATCTTCTTGTAGATATGTCCTGTATAGGCAAGGATAGAGCAAGTCATCTGGCAGGCATATTGCCTATGTACCTTGCTCTGTCAAAAAATGCAAGTTTAATTGGACTTTTCTCCTGCTGTTCTTTAACAATACTGAACCTGTCACTATTCAGAGAATTTTGTATATGAAAAATGTCAAAAAAAGATTAAGATAAGTGGCATCCCAATGAGTTCTTTAATGCTCAGGGCACAGATGGCAAATCTCAAAAAACTATGGCAACAATAGTAATAATATGTAAGAAAACAAAGAAAAAATTACCACACAATATAGTTTAGTTAAATGTAAATCATGGACCATTAAATATCAATATCCTAGTATTTTTTAAGAAAGCAAACATAGTGTTCACAAAGTATGTTAATCTGCCTGGCCCCAGTGGTGACAGAGTTCCCATGTGGCACCAGCAGTGATAATGTAGGTTTCTGTATGTTCTACTCATCATGTGTCAGTACCAACCTGAGAGGTTCTCCAGGAGACACAACACAGTGACATGAGCTTAGGTCCACCAACAGATTTGGGTGCTGGATTGCTGAGTCTAGCTTTCAGGTTCCTACTGCTATACAGGAACACATGCAGGGATTTACAGTGCCTGTACTCTGCCCCCCAAGGGGTGGATGCCCCACAAGGGAGTCACAGTCAGCACTTGGAGGGGAAAGTTGTCTCAAATCACTATAAGGAGCTTCCATCTCACATCTTCATCCTTGCCCAGACTCATAGCCATCCAACCTGTGCCTGCAGGAAGCTGTGTGCCATCAGACAGGCTGAGTAAATTGTTTGCCCCAGAAATTTTCTTCAGAAGTTGAGCAGCAGTCACCTCCTATAAGATATAACCAGAGAAAGTAGTAGTTTCTTCTTTACATATAATCTTTATTGTGTAATTCTGAGTGGGCAGAGTACTCCCTGTGGCATGCAATCCATCCCCTTCTTTGCCTGAAAGGATTTGAACCACTTTCCACCATCTAGGTAAGTGAGCCAGTCAGCAAGGCACAGATGGTCTGGCACACATGAAAGTAAAGAAAAGGTAGAGGGGCAGAAGGAAAAAGGCTGCTACTTGCATCTCTTGATTGAATTGAGTGGGACTGATTTAAACATTAAGATATTTCTGTAGGACAGGGGTCCTGAGAAAGAGCAAAGCAGGAGAGCCACTCCTGGGGTGTCCAGCCTGGGGCTAGCCAGCCAGGAGTGTCACTTTTGCATGGAAGGTGGAGTTCCTTCACACTGTAGTTTCATGTGCCCAAATTAACTGAAAACTTGTGAAACACATCCACTACTTCACAGCTAGAGATTGCCAGAATTAAAGCTCTACTTTGACAATCCTTCCATTTTTTTCTGGCACGCATTACTTGGAGATGCATGCTGTTTAGGTCTCTTCCATATCCTTTCTCCCTATTTTTTCAGAGTGTCTCTGCTAAAGCTTTTAGCTGTTCCTCCATTCATGGTGCTGTCTTTGATTTCTGTTTATTCCTGGTACCATGCGGTGTCACATAATCAGAATGCAAGTGTCACTGAACAAATCCTTCCTTCCAAACAGTAAATATATCATGCCATTGGACCTGAATAAAAGTATACTCTCTTTTACAGAACCCGTATTTCTGATGTCATGTCTGGGCAGTTAATCCCATAAGGTAAGTTCCAACCACCACAGGAGTCATGGAAATAGCCCCAGATCATTTATTTTTAATGAAGCACCAGCACCCTTTGAAAGAAGAATTTTGCAAGTCTATTGCTGAACTAAAGGAAGAGGTGCTAGAGACAAAAGTAAAGTTCATAACAATTGTTTTAAAATGTTTTTTATCTGTTGGAAAAAGCGACTCTTCCTTTACACTTGTATTTTTATATTTTTAACTGTTGAGTATGAAAATGTTCTTATTTAACATTTAAATATCTGCTATGGATCTCTTGGTGACTTCATGCCTATGACTTATCCACAGACCAGGACTTAGTGGAATGATAGATGTCAGGAGTAACAGCAAGTGTGTGCTTTGCTCCAGAGAGCTGTTAACCAATGTTGAAGAAATAACACCACAATTTCACCACAGATTCTAAACAAACCTTGGAATGTACTTTGTGCATTAGCTGTAAAGCACATCTGTGCTTGGGAAGCTCCATCATTCACAAAGTGCTTTGCAGTGGGTACAAACATGCAAGAGAAATGGATATATGGATGTGATATGAATTTTGTATCAAATTCACTTCTGTGTAGCAGCTTAATGAAAACTCTGAACCCCACTTCTTGCCTGACTTTAAGGCAAACTCGAGCTCTAGGTTTGCTATGCGTTTGCAATTTTAAGTTTAGCTAAGTTAATACACCTACAGTGTGTGATACTCTCACAGTAATGTTAAAATGCCAGGAATTTTCTGCTGCTGATATCCCCCTAACTGTCGGACTGTATGTTCAGTCATCTGATTGATTTACTTACCAGTGCTTTTTGTTTCGTAGACAACATTGATTAAATTTGGAATTCCTTCCTTCTCCATCTCGTGCTAGTCTCAGATGATGAGGCTGCATTTGGCAGGTGCTGACAGCTCATGCATTCTATTTCAAATGTCCCTGACGAAATGTGACCAAGCTTTGGTTTAATGAGGGAACTTCTGCAGGTGTTGGCTGGCTTGCTATTTCATTGTATAAGACTCCATGAAACAGGACACTAATTAGTGGATTTTTCCCTCCTTATTATTATTGCTTTTTTGTGTATTTTTGCCCACTTGCTCTCTTATATATCAGCTATAATATCTGTAAGGCAGGGACTAGTCATTTTTTTTAGCCTGTGCAAATCTTTAGATCTTTATCTGTGCCTGTATTTTTGTAACCCTTAAAATAATAAACATAATTAATAGTAATTTTCTGTTTTGTAATGTTGACTTAATCCATCAGATCTCAATGTGAAATGTTGCTTCAAAGGGAAGCTACTGGGTGTGAGCACCAAAAGTTGTCAACTTGCATAGTAATTTGACTGCTGAAAGAACGTTCCTGTTTAGAAGTACTTAACATCCTTTTGTAGTAGCTTTTTATCTTATGTTGAAGATTTTTAAATTGTCTTTCAGGCCTGTGTTCTGCATATTATAGAGTTGAATTAATCCTGATCTTTATGTGTGGGTTTTTTTTGTTTTTTGTTTTTTTTTCCTTGAAATATCATTCAGTTCTGCTTTCTCCTTAGAAAAATGTCACATGAGGCTCCTGTGAACCCATGAGAGAAAATAAAAGCTTACAGTTAATAAAATGCATTTACCTGTGTGTAAGATGTGACTGGCTGAATTGAACTTCCCCCAGCACCGCTGTTATTATATACCATATGTCTCCCACAGACGTATAAGACTCCCAGTCAGTGGGGAACAAAATTTATTGTATAAATGTTGGTATGCAAGACTCCTTCATCTTCTGAAGCCATTGTGCCTGAAGAGGTGAGAAAAATTGCTAAAAGAACTAGTTTGCCTTTACACCTAGATGCTTCTCCTAGATCAACACTTGCAGCTGTAAATGATTTCTCTGAACAGATACACAGTGCTTGTGGTGCAGACCACAGAGATCTTATAGCACAGGGAGGTAGAGAGGGAAGGGAAGGGCTCAAGTGTCCTTGTGTGCTGAGAAGGGTTCAAGAAGAAACGTTCTCTCAGCTTGCTTCAGAACTGTCATGACCCATTTCTTCTTCTGGCAGTTCCTACACAAGGGCTGATTTGAAACAAGCAGTTGGTTTATAGCTTTGTCCCTATTTTTTAGCTTGGGCCACATGAAAAACTTAGTGGCAATGATGAGAGTTCTCTGCTGAGAACACTGGCAAGACTTAACAGTATTTTCAGGTAAGAGTTGTGAGTGTCCTGGTGGTGGGCTTGAATTAGATCTAATGATGTATTTTGATATGGCAGTCAGTTTTATTATATTTATGGTTTTGGAGCCAACTAAATTAAATTTTTCTGGAGTATTCTATCTCTCATAAAAGAGGGGGATGCCAGTTTCCAGAAGAAGGGAAAAGACAAAGCAAAATGAGGTGAGTTGAAAATACTGTTACAATGCAGCCCAACACAAATACAATAAACTGAAACTTTCAGTGGCCAATCCATTTGGTTGAGTTGTCACCTCTGAATAGCCTCTGAATATAACCTCTGGTTATATTTGGTGCATAAATAGCGGCAAAACAGATGTCATCATGACAAACAGTATTGTTATGTTGCACAGACATTTGCAGAGTTTGTTAAAAAAACCCCTAATTTATTGGGATCTTGCATTAGGATAATGTTATCATGGAGAATTATGTCTCTCAAACCGGAATTGGTGACAGGAGTCTCCACTGCAAAGGTCTTTGCAGCAGTGCCTTCTGCTGGATGGGGAGAGACTCTCTGGACTGCAGTTCTGCTCAGTTCTAACCCAGATGGCCCGTGGTCCTATGCGACTGCTCCAGTACATGCATAGTCCATCACTATTATCTTAACAAGGTATAGGAGACTGTCCTATGTGACCATTTCTGCATCTTCAGGAGCAGTTTTTATTAATTATTTACCACGTGGGTTGTACAATCCCCTCTGCAGCAGGAACTGCCTGGCAATCATGGGGTCACCCCATCTGGGACGTTAAGCATCACTTTCAAGTACACAAATTGGATTAGGCAGAGCAGGAGCTACCTGAGACTTGCAGTTATGCTTCTAGAAGTGTCCAAAAGCCCCATCTGGAGGGCTCCTGCAGCAGTCAGGTGAACATTTAGCTGTGAGGGCACTGGGAGTTCAGTGAGTCACCCAGATTCAAGTCAGTCCTTTGACTCCAGTATCTCATCTATGTGGATGACATAGCTGGGAAGTTCTTGGACCATGAAGGGAATTAATGACTAAATGCACACTGGTGGGCAGGACTGGATGGGCATGCAGGCACACCTACAGCACAGTTACAATAAAGGAGAAATTTGAGGTTTCATACTTTTAACTCACATATAACTTGAATTCTGTAGCTTTTTTCCACAATTGCTTAACCATGAAATGTTTAGTACTGCCCTTTGCACTGTTACTTTTCGGACATGCTTTTGGGCATCCTGTATCTTCAGACTGAGGACCTGGCTAGAGGTTACCATGACTTCCTTCTGACCCATGCACCTGAGTTTCCCCTGTGTGGAAATCAGCTTGTGAGGAGGCATCACCATGCACTTCAAGGAGTGTTTCACTGGACCCATTCCTGATTTTACAGGTCAGATGCTTCCCCAAGAACTCGTCCCTTTGCTGCTTGCTGTCAGGGCACAACTGCAGAGGCATAGCCTGTCAGAATACATAGCTGGGTAGCAGTTGTATTAAAAAGTAAACCAAGTCATGATTACAATGTTCATAATGTCACAGAACAGTTCAGGTTGGAAAGGATCTTCAAGATCAAATACCTCTGCCCTGGGCAGTGACATTTTTCATTAGATCGGGTTGCTCAAAACATCATCCGGCCTGGCCTTGAACACTTCCAGGAAAGGGGCATCAGCTTCTCTGGGCAACCTGTTGCAATGCTTCACCACCCTCACTGTAAAGAATTCCTTATCTCCAAACGAAATCTACCCTCTTTGAGTTTAAAATCATTACCCTTTGTCCTGTCACTACAGGCACTGGTAAGAAGTAATTCTGCATTTTTTTTTTTTTATAAGCTCCCTTTAGGTACTGAAAGGCCACAATAATGTCTCCTCAGAGCCCTCTCTTCCCCAGACTGAACAACCCCAACTCTCCCAGCCTATCCTCATAGTGGAGGTGTTCCATCATTGACTTGTGCTTTAGCAGTGCTCACACAAACTGATGTTTTCTGTGAAAGGAGATGGGCTTCTCCCACTTTTCAGCTGAGGCTCATTTAAAATTGCTTAAGCTGCTCTTCAGGTATATTAAAGACAGGACAGCTGGTGACAGTGCCCTTTGTCTTAGAAATTATAACTATCTGCTTATCTACTTACATATTTTTTAAGTCCTCAAACCTCCTTCAGACTTGATGCACCTTGACATTTTTGTGTCATCTCTACCTTTGTATCTTTTAATCAGTTTCAGATCCCAGGACAGAGGTTTGACATTTAACCCATGACTAATTAATTTCCTTCATAGCCTTAAAAAGAACTTAATGAAAGCCCAAATAAATTATGCTTTATCAGCCCACTTTTCCTATTAGTCTGCTGACAAGAATTCTAATATGTTAGTAGAGAGACAGTTTTCTCATACAAAACCTCTTTGTCTCTTTTACCTTCTCTCTAAAACACACAAATAGTAGGAGCCAGACCTTCAGCATCACTTAACTAATTTCTTTGAAGCTGTTCTAATTTACATCAGTTGATGACTTGACGGGAAACATGCAAGTCTAAGAATTTCATCAAGCAATCCCTTCTCATGCAATTAGTCATTAACTGTGTAAGTAGTCTCACTGAGGTGAGTAGTGAGAAAGGATCATAGATCTTGGGAGTTAGGGGCTTTTATACTGATTTAAGTCACAAAAAGGTGACCACATCTGCAGGAGCATTTGCTTAGGTGTGACACCTCAGTACTGCTGCTTCCCTGATGCTGGTCAATGTGGTAGTTCTGTGGTCTCCCAAAACTTTGCAAGCTCAGTCATTGTCTGCTTGTGCTGCTGAGGGATAAGATCTTGAGAATGGGTGTCCTTCTCCTTTCTCTTGGAGGTTTATCTCAGTCATACAGTTATGCCAATGTTCTTCATAAAAAAAAAAGACATTCCTCTTCCAAACACCAGCAGCTGGGTAGCAGAGGTACCATCTCCAGATGCATGCATGCAGCCTACTGCAAGCCTCTGACCCACATCAGGTGAAGTGAGCATTTGAACCTGTGTCCCTATGAAGCCAAGTGTGTGCACTCTCTGTATAAACTTGGTGGCATTCACATTGGTGGTGTGCTGCTGTTTTGTGGTTTTCCTTTGAGCTGCCTTGAGCAGCATGTGGGCACACACCAGTTATTAGTGGTGACCAGACTGTGCTTGATTTCCAGATAGTTTTTCTCAGTAACAGTCAAGATAGTCTTCAGCTCAAGCCAAAGCCACAAGCAGCATGTTAGTTGTTGGGTTGTAAGAGTGATATACATATATGAGCATATATATGTTTGTCTATACACCCTTTTTTTTCCCCACTATTACTTGGGTGTATGCAAGATAAGAGATGAGTAGGACAGTAGTTTTGAGTTGTTGATCCCTGGGTGGTGGCCCAGGTGGTCAAGCAGCTTGATGGTTGTGTGCCTGAGGCAGGGGAGGCAAGGAGCAGTCAGGCAGCTCAGAATCAACAGAAACCCACATTGACTTCTTGAGGGGGAATCCAATTAAAAATGCTTTGTATTATGCAACAATATTTTGTATGAAATATCCATGTAGGCCTGCTTAGAGCCAGAAGCTTCCCAATAGACACTCATAAATATGTCTGGAAAGCTCACCATCACATTTTTTAAAAGGCCTGGATAAGATTGCTGTTAATAGGTCTAGACATAATGCTGTTAGAAAATAATTACTTAGATGTAGTGATAAGCAAATGCTGACGAATGTTTGGGGATGCTTAATAATGAATAGAAATAATTTGTCAGCTTCATCATCAAAGCAATATCCAGCACTGATATCCTGTGAAAGAAAAAGTATCATTGGAGAGAAATAACGCTGTGTTTCTTTTTTGTAAGTGAGCACTGGAATTGCGGTGTTAATTCAGCCAGAGTATTTCATGTGGTGTTAGAAGGACAGTTTAGCGCTTTCATTCCCTTCTACTGGTTTGCTGTACAAATTGTAGCTTAAATTCTTTCACAACTGCAGGTGAGCAGAGGGCATATTCCCTGGAGTCTCTTAGGCAGTGAAAATCACAGCATGAGGCAGTATAAATATGACGTTAAACATTTGTTGTGTCTTTGGAGACCTATGATAAACCCAGAGCAAAATCATAAATCTTCCTACTGTATTTAAGACTGTGCCTAAATAATATAGTCTAGTCTTCTAATTTAAATACAATTTATTTGGGGGGTAGGGGGTCACCAGATAATTTACTGATCACTAGAAATGCTAGCTGTCTTGAATTTATTCTTTGTGTTGTCATCTTTCAGCACTGAGGTTGCTAGATTTTCCAGGGTGGAGTGTTTTCTACACCTAAAATATGAGGTTGTGTAACTGATTATGTGTAGGCAATTAAGGTCCTCATTTTCACTGCTTATTATTAAAAAAATGAAACTCGATTTAAGCATGAGACATAGAAATAGGCAGTTGATCATGTTCATATGTACTGGAAAAACTCATATGAATATGAGTATTTTACTGCTAGTTATAGAAGTCTAAAAATGAAGAGATATGAACTAGAGTAGCTGTTTTTAAATTAAGATACTGATATCTCAAACTCAGCAGAAGGGAAGTACAGGGATCCCAGTGAAAGTAAGGAACTAAGCTTAAAAAGAATTCTTTTAATTGACATGCACTGGGGAAGATGTGCTACTGTAAAACCTTCCTTTATAGGAGGCAAGGCTGAGGAACTCTCTCAATATGAAAAGACACCAGAAGAGGGTTTAGAAAAGTCCGTGCAAAGAGAAGAATCAAACTGATGACATCAGGTAGCATACGCCCAGTATGTACCTGTAGAAGTCAGGGCTGAATTTGCTGAATTGTGGCTTCCAACTTATTGTTTAAAATGTGAGGTTTTTTTCTTTCAGATTGTTGGGAAGTGGAAAATGTAACACTAGTTTTTATCAAAGGGCTGCAGAAACAGAGAAGCTACAGGACAGTACCTCTGACTTTTGTTCTGGACAAATCAGTAGAAGCTGTAACAAATGACAGTAAAGGGTAGAGAGGTGAAATGCAACATAAGGGAGAAGAGTCAAAGCAGTTTTTGTAGACTAGTTGTTCCTGACAAATCAATTCTAGCTCTTTATGAGTAAGGGTGATGCAGTTAACAACATATTTCCTAAAAACATCCAACAATGTTTTTTACCAAAGGCTCTTGATGAAATTAAGGTGTCACAGACTAATAATTGGTTAAATGAAAGAAGCCACAGTAGAAAGGAGTGTGCACAGTCCCATACTCTGTGCTGTTTAGTGTATTCATAAATGATCTGAGAAAGTGGGTGAGTGATGTGATGACAGCTGCTGCTTGATCAGACAAAATGTTTGAAAATAGCCCAAACTCAAACAACTGCAAAGAGCCTTAAAAGGATTTCTTGATATTAATTGACTGTGAAATAACAATGACAGGTGAAGGCTGATGTCCATCTACTTTAAGTAATGCACCATTGGAAAACCAACCCCAAATATATGTAAAAAATGATAATTTTCCTGTTATAATAATTTGATGTTATTTACATAATTTTCTGAAAAAAATCATCATAATGATCGTTGATAATTGAAAGGCAAGTGGAATGTTAGAAGTTATAAGGAAAGGAATGGAGAATAAAATATGTTTGTCATTGTTACATATACGTGGTGCCAACCAGGGGGCTCATTTCTGACCCTTAATCTTAAAAAGATTTAGTCAAGCTAGAAAAGATACAGAGAAGGACAGTATGGTTAAACAGAAATCTGAAATGGCTCCTGCACATGGAGAGATTAAATGAGTTATGGCTTCTAGCCTAGGAAAGAGACTACTGACATTTATGTGGTGTAGTTCAGTTGGGGATGATCATTCCCTGTCTTTCACAGCCTTCACAGTGTAACAGTGCTATTAGACATCTGGCTTAAAACAAGCAAGAGAAAGTGTTTTTCCACACAGCCTGTCAAACAGCTCGGAAACTCATTGCCATATGATGTGTCAGATGTAAAAGCAGAAATGCATTGAGTGAATTGGATGGATTTGGAGAAGAATGGCCATCGAGAACAAACGCTGGCACAGAGCAGCCTCAAACACCTGCTTGCTGGGAACATCAGCTGTGGTCAACAGGGGGCTCTCTGTGTGCCATGTTTTCTGGCAGTAGCATCTGCTCATAGTCACTGCCAGAGACTGCCTACAGGAACAAATGGACCTTTAGTCTGACCAAAGTGTCTTAAAATATTTATTCTCATACCCATTCTATTGGTTACATGAAGTGAAACCTGTTCTTCACTGTTGACTGAGGGACCAAAGGCTGGCCTGGGCCAGAGGACTCAAGTGGCTGCTGTGACTCAGATCTTCTGCCATTAGGAGGTTCTGGCTTGTTGACTGTCAGACAGACCTGCTTTTACGTTTCACCATCACTTCTGCTTCTGTCACTGTCATGGACTTTATTTTTGCCTCCCAAGCCTTGATTTTCTTAAAAGCTGTGTTTTAACTTCTCTTCTTTGTAAGCAATGTGAAGTTAAGATGGTGCCTTGAGGAAGCACGTGGGCACAATTCCAGCACATTTGTATGGTGGTCTCACAGCAAAAAGTCTTGCTGTCTTATTGCCCAGCATGCAGTAAGCAGTACAAGCTCTGCTGTCAGGATCTTTCTCTGCCTGCTTGGCATAGGGGAAGGAAAGGTGTCCACTAATGAGGCAGGTTATTCATTATAGTATGGAACAGACTGAGTATGAGTCCTTTGTACATAACTTCTGGCTGTGTTTCCTAGAGGACAGGTGGAAGCTCCTTGTTTGTATGCATTAATGACACGTGCTTATCAAAGAATGATAATGCAATGGACAAACAAATGGCATTTCCAGTATTAATATGTAAATTACACACTAAAAAGAAATGATTGAGGTCTCCTGAAATACAGCAGTGAACACTAATTGCATTCCTTGACCTTCAATATGCTGTGCACTGTAGATAGCTCTTTAAATGACATTTGAATGAACATTTAAAGCTTTCATTTTGTCTGCTTCTTCATGCTTAAATATTTCAGATACATTTTTTCCTAAGTATGTTGCACTGTTTGCATATAATGCTTTAGTGTACCTCATGGGAGGCTGAAGTGACCAATATTTTGCTTGAACAGCCTTGGGGTGCTCTGAGTCCCTAGAAATGTTTGTAGGTTATTCCTGTCTTGGGAACAGCAGGTACAGTACTGAAATGGATTTCCTTGTGATAAACCATGCCAAATAATCCATTTTTGCAAAAGCAGCTAGTCTTATCTTTGAAATGGATTTTTTTTTTTTTTTTTTTTAAATTTTCATTTGTTTGTTTGTTTGGTTTGGTTTGTTCCTAGTAGTGTTTGTTCTGGAAGTCTGTTCCAAACTTCAGTCTCCAGATGGTTGGAAATCTCATTTCTTAGTAACCCATTTCTTTATATGCCAACACTGTCTGTAAGCTTGGAAAGTTCTTTTGTGTTTTCTCCCTGAAATATTTGTAGCAAAATTGTGCCCTGTCTTAGGATGTGGCATCTTTGGGTTTTTTTAAGCAGAATAAATAATTTCATAATAGTGTCCCCTTATAAGGCGAATATCCATGTCATCAGTCCTCTAACCAGTATTCCCTGAACATGTGCCAGTCTGGAGTTCCTCTTTCTTTAACATAAGCTGTTAGGAAATGTAAGTGCTGTGTGAGCTGAGGCCTTCCTTATCAGAGCTTAATCCAACAATGCTGCTACTCTGCTGTCTGTATGTAAAAATTGGGAACACTACAGAAACTATGGAGCTTATGGAGCCTTGTACAAAATATCATTCCAGATCAAGCATCTCAGATTCTGAAAATAGAAGATTCTGAAATAGAAAAGAAAACCTCAATATTCAGATGAAGCTACATGAGGAATAACTAGAGCCGTGCCTGATGAACCCCAGGAACTTGTGTAGGACACTTTGGGTTCATCCAAAGGACTTCTGTGAGCCCAGCCCCTGCCCATTCAGCTTTGTGACTCATGGCTGTGAGTGTGCAATATTTAGGTTTCCTTTTCCTTACTGGAGCTATGCAGAAGGATTACAATGAGGGCAGACTTCATTCATGTACTCTTTTAACGTCTGTTTCCATTGAAGGAGTGAATTGCAAACAATTCCCTAGCTCCAGTTCTCCTTTGCTTATTTATTTGAGTTTACTAAGAAGAACTGATTGATACTGGAAAAGGAACTTCCTGGTAGGTGAGAGTCAGCAAGAATCTCCCCTACCCAGAGAGGAAAATTTGTATTGAAGTCCTTTTTGAATTTGCTTTATTGAAATGTTTAGATGAAACTCTGCTGCATCTACCATTGGAAGAGGTATACTTTAGTTGTACAGAAAGGATTCCTACACACATGTAGAAATGGCAGTTAGCCATTGTCAATGGCAAGTAGCAATTCCTACATGCAAGACATCTGAAATGCTATGACAGCCTTCACTTTCTGGAAATGTGAGGTACTATTTGTTCTCACTTGCAGCAGGCACAGAGGTGCTAGGTAATAATAGCTGTTCAGAGTAGCATCCCATCTACCGAACTCATATCTACGTAATGTACTTATGTTTACTCTCTTAATTTTTTAAAGATGTCCTTTAGACTGAGACACAATTTCCTTTAAAGTCCCGTTTCTGAGTGTAGCAGTGAGATGCTGGAGAGGGCTGGGGAGGGTGTTTTATTCATCAAGAAGCTAAAGGGAGACTTGAGGTAATCTCTTTGACTCTGATGAAATTCATTCCTTTATCTGGAAGCTCTTAAATCATTCTTGGCAGAGGTGACATTATAAAAATAATTCTGAAGAACAAAAGTTCTTGCCCTTGGAATACACTG
>JANHGN010007695.1:15138-46901 GCA_024605025.1 Megaceryle maxima | reverse complement strand
AACCAATACATGGAAACGCTGGTGCTTGAAACACTGTGAAGTGAAAAAAAAAAAAAAAAAAAAAATTAATAATTGAACAGTTCAAGATCTGGGACAGTCCCCTTCTGTGAAAGTACTGAAACTGAAATGGAACTGGTCTTAGGTGAAAAGTGTTCCTGAAGGTTTGAACCTGGATGGGACCTGTTCTCACTATTGTTCCTTCCCTCTTTCTTCCCTAAGCAATGGCTAAAACGTACTGGACACATGGTTTTGATTTTTGTAGCTTGAGATCTGAAATGAGAAAAGATTGCTCCAGGTAGCTTGTGTTTCCACGAGGGTAACTCAGATTGGTGATGTGTGAATTCGTGCCCGGCTGGAGCGTAAGCGTTCACAACCAGACTGGTGGTGACGTGCCACCCGTCCGTGTATTTTGGTAATGTGGGCATTGCTATATCTTGCATAGCCAGTCCCACAGATGTTTGGTGTTCTTAGGTTGAATGAAATTCGTCCACCTGCATCAGTGAGGGAGGTAATGTTAGAACTGGAGTGGGTTACTTCAGGTTAGAAGGCAGCAGGGAGTGATTGCAGGCTGAGGGAGCAAAGCTGGTGTTTGTTCCAGCCAGCGGCACGTGGGTCGGTTGTCGACATCCCCCTTCTGACTGTCCCCTCCTTGCTGTCAGGGTGGCTATTCTTGAAGTCCATCTGTATTCCAGCAGTGGTTTCTGAACAGCATCTCTTGCAGTGATGACGTTGGGCTTGTCAGCGTTTGGACACTTCTGGGTCTCCTGCTGTGGGAGCGAAAGTAGGGAAAAGCTTTCGTGCTGGCAAGCAAGTGACACGTGTGGCTTGTGCTCATGACCAGCATCTCCTTCATTCTTGCTCTAAAGCTATTCAGACTGTAATTTCTTTTCCTGGCCTGTTAGTGTTGCTTTACAGTTTACCTTCCATGCATTATCCTGCTAAAACACTAGGCTGAAGAGATGAAACAAACTTTTTTTTAAAAAGAACAAAAAAAAAAAGAAAAAAAAAAAAGAAAAAGAAAAACAAACAACAAAACCCAAAGCTCTTTGGCTTTTCATCTTTATTTAGTGGCCCCAGGGTGCTTTGCAGTAATTTCAGGCGCGGAGGCTGTGGCTTCATTTGACATCAAATGCATAACTTTTGGGTATGATGAAAGAAGGCCACATTTTGACAACTTTGTGCCAGCTCGTTATATTGTGAATTATTTGCTTAGCAAGAGTAATTTCTCTTTGTGGAGGCAACTGATTTAAGATTTCTTTTTAAAATCTGTGTGGTTTTGAGTAGCAGACGTCGGTTCCTTCCACACTGGTGACAGAAACGTGTGAGTAAGGGATCAGTTACAGCCCCTGCTCGAAGGTACGTGCAGCGGCAGCGCCTTTGCAGCAGCGGTTTTACTCTGAATACGTTAACGTGGGCACCCCGACTTAATTCTGCTTATATTCACAGTATAGGCTGTCTTTACCTTTTTAAGCATTTTTAAAGTATTTATTAAAGAACCAAAGGAAACCAGATGCTTCCTATGAGCATCAAGACAATTTATTATACATAGTTTTAAATACTATGAATTTCTCAATCCACATTTTAACATTAGTGGGATATTGCAAAGACATTCCTTTTCCAGTTTTTACTATTCCTTTAAGGGTCTCAGGGAGGGTAAACTGGTCAGCCATATTTATTTATTTTACTGAAATGTATTGGAATAATTTTTTAAGAGAGATTTTTTGAAGATGCCCCTGAACTTGTATATTTTGCACTGCTTTATAAATGATCCATTATCAATTAGGCTTGCGTGCATCTCGGCCGCGATCCAGCAAAGAGTGTGAGCAAGCAGCCAGTCCCTCTGCCTTCAGCGGGGCTAATTCTGGTGCTTCAAGTCAAACTGTGCGCTCACCTTCTTCGTTGAATCTGGGAATTTGTGAAGTACAAATATAAATAAATAAATAAAGCAAAAGCATTGTGTGTACCAGGAAATTGCTTCTTTTTCAAGTGAAAACGGACCTGTAGATCAGTTGAAAAAGCTTTAACACCGTAACCAGCTACTCATGGCTACTGGTAAAGTCGGTAACATCTCTCTCTTTGGGCGTGCCTCCTCGATAAAGTAGCTTGCTATAAATAAGTGGGAAAGTTTCTTTGGAACAAGTGACCTGTAATTCTGCGTTGGGTAGAAATTGCTAGCTAAGCGTTGAACCTCCCCGGCCTCATCCGTAGCTGTTGTGTTGTGGATTCGAAGGACACAGCGTTCGCTTTTATACTTCATTCCTGAAGTCGGCATCCCTGCGGCACGCGCCCACGGGTGGGCTTCCCTCCGCACCACCTCCGTGGCTTATCCCGCTCTTGGCGGGGAGCGCGTTTAAGAACCAAACCAACCAAAACACTAGTGTAGGGGAAGGACCAGATTCGTGGTGTTCAGTGGCACAGAAAGCAGGTAAGTAAAGCACAGTGTTACGATAGCGAAGTTTCAACTCTTACACAGACAAACACACGCATACAGAGACACCAACACAGCTTGCCTGACTCGCTCAGTTTGACGTAGTTCTGCAAAGGAAAAATGACAGCGTTTTTACACCGCCAGGCTATTTATTTTAATTGGAACACTTTGCTTGTTTCAAATTGGACAGATCAAAAATTGGGCAGCAGCTTCCGTGAGTTTATTTCCACTGAGATGTTTTCACCTGCCTTACCAAGATCATTCTCAGTCTACTTTTTTAAGCTCTACCATAAACTTAAATTATTGAAAATTTATTAATTGCTGACTATATAATAACCTTTGCTTGTATGTAACCGAATGGTTTTAAGAGCCAACATTTAGAGTATGACAATGGAGCTGAACAGTTTTTAATGCGCAAGCAGTTCTGTTCTTGTGTATGACTTGTAACCTTAATTTACTGTGTAAAGATGGTTACATTATTTCCTTAGCTTTGTTTGTTGGAGACAAATATAGAATGCTTGTTTAAGTATGTCAAAACATAATCTTATCTTGTGGATTTTTATGTTAATGTATTATACGAGCTATATTTTTCATTTGCCCAGAAAGACAGCTTGTATAACGCTTTTGAAAGTTTTTCCGCTCTGTAAAGTCTTTAGAGCTGACAGTCCTGTTAGGTTTGTTTTAATCTTCATGCTAAAGTGTCAATGGTGGTTTTGTGAACTGGTCAGAAATTCACAGGTCTTAAATGTTTTTGGGAAATTTATATTGGACACTGCTCTTTGTCTAGCAAATAAAAGATGTTAATATATTCCTGTTACTGGCATGTGCACGACTGTTATTAGAAGCCACTTTATCATTTTCCTGCTTTAAATAGAAATGTCTATTTATGAATTCTGCTTGTAGTTTTTTCACAAATAAAATAGTAAAATTTAATTAAATCTGCAAGCTCTCTTTTTTGGGAGATGCCAGTATTCAGAAAAAGCGGAGAGTCCTGTTGGTGAAGCAGGCTGTCAGTCTGTACGTCCTGTCTGGGAGCCACCGCTCGAGCACCCCACTTCTGCAAACACAGGGTTGTGCGCTTAGGAAACTTCAGTCCAGTGAGTAAATCCAGTTTCTTCCCTGCCACTAATGACGTACAGAAGGTTTGTGGCAGATGTGTCTGCAGAATTTGGGTTCTGGTACTTGGAACTAATAATTTTTTCCCCTTTCTGTAGCTGCAGAAAGGGCGAGGCTTAGCGCAGGGGATGTTGGTGAAGAGCCCTTGGGAGCTCCTTCGGCTGTCTTGTGCTAACAAACTCCCACAGGTAAAATTAATAAAATTTAATTGAGAACGTAATTGTATTTTTGTAGCATAAAAATAAGGGTATTTTGCAAGTGGTGTTTTGGTCCTCTGCCTAGGAAACAAGGGGATGGGAATTACTGTGCTCTTTCTAGTTCGTGTTTTCCTGCCCACCCGAGGCAGGAGATTTGTGATGTAACTGTTCAAACATGAAGCTGAAATGTGAAAACTAAGCAATAGGTAAAATGCAAAGAGAAAAATATCTTACTCTAGGGCTCTTTCTCAGGAATATGAGGACAGTTCCTAAACTAAATGCCATTCGGATATTTTTGTGTCTGCTGGGGGAAGTGTGTGTTACCCCAAACCCCAAATCCAAAAAAAAAAAAACCCAAACCCCACTGTGCAAGCAGACTCTTAAATGCTTTTAACCTCAGTTGGAAATGATTCAAAACCCTTTGTGCCAAGAATAAGAAGAAACAGGAAAGGTAGTGGTTGTTCTACAGACCCAAGAAGCACGCACTTGGCACGTGGGATGAGTGAGTGGAGAAGCCCCCCTTGCCTTGAAGATCATACGGTCCCTGTCCTCAACCTGCTGAAGGTGCTGGAGCAGCCGCCTGGGCAAAGCAGGGGAGCAGAGGAGAACAACTTCATCAGCATCCACCTACTTCATCACCAGGTGGAGGCTCAGGAGGAGCCAGCGACCGATTTCCATAGCAATGCTGGTGTGCACTCAACCTGCTGGCTCACTGCTTTGGGTAGTTGACTTCTCTCCTGGAAATCCCTTGTCTTGCAGCCGCGTGAGCCAAGAGCCATGTTCGATGCTGGAGCTGTGGAGTTGGCCCTGCTGTGGGGGAAGGAGTGTGAAGGCAGCAGGGATAAGGACACCTGAGGCTGCTTCAAGGTATGTACTGGACTATGTGTTGTGTTGCAAGGTTTGTGTTTTGTATCTACAGGGAGTACAGAAGGAGCTGGGAAAGGAGAAATTTACTTCATGGGTCCTTAGCTTTTTGTAAACTTACTTCTGGGTCAAGAAGTAAAGTGTTTTAAGCCTCAGAGGTATAAAGATCAGCACCCACTCGCATGACTGGCAGAGAAGTAAAAAAACCTCTCCTCTGTAAGGTTCATGTGTCAGCTAATTTTTTAATCCTTTTCTTTAAATCTGAACATACCTCCACATAGCAGTATGGGGGCAATTAAAACTAGAAGATGTTAACACCCTGCAGTGGGGAAGGAGATTTAGGAACCAACATCAGGACTGTGCCTGGTCCTTACCTGCCAGTTAAGAGCTGTATACATCTGGCAGCATTTTGTTGCATTTAAGTCACAATTGGAGTTTCCAGTGGCCAAAACAAGAAGTCTGCAAAAGACTTGACAGATGTGACAAACACCTGTACGGGTCCAGCCATATCCCATGGGAACACGGCTGCTGAGTCAGCAAATTGCCATGAGACACAACTTGTGCTTGGATCCCAGTTGTGGGCAAACTCCTTCCCAGCTCACAGAGGTGGCTACATCAAGAAGAAATTGTGATTATGGAGCTACTGCTTGTGTTTCCTTGCTGGGGAAAAAAAAAAAATAGCAAACAAATCAAAAACCTGACTGGGAAACTGGGTGTCACTTACTGCAGGAGAAGGGTATGAAGAGGATGTGCTGCTGCACTTGTGGTTTGAAGCGTGGGTTCCTCCAGGGTGTAAATGTTCATCTGCAGGCACGTGTCTTCCCTTGCGGCAGGTTGGCTGGACTGCTGCAGCCCCATTTAATCTGCTGTTTAAATGTAAACCAGAGTCCGCAATGTTTCCGAGGGAGCAGAGCTGTGAGATGGGGATGGCTCCTCTCAGAGCACTAAATGGTCTGGCAGCCCTGGCTGCACAGGAAACACAGGGGCACAAGCCAGTTACGCTTCCTAGATGAGGAATCAAGTAACAAATACTTCTTTGTTCTCCTCTCTGTCGCTGTACCAAAAAAAAAAAAAAAAGATAAACAGAAAAAAACATAAAAGAGAAACTGCTCTCTGCCATGATTCTTTATTATTTCCAGGATCCAGAAGATGACTTTTTAACATCTCTAATTTTTTCCAGCTTCTTTTTTTTTTTTCAGTGTTAGGAGTTATCAAAACTGTTCTGAAGTACGCGAGAGGCTGTTCCAGCACACACATCGCCTCGTCTTCAAAACCATTCTGAGAGACTTAAAACTGCACAGAAACTCCTAGGAAGCTGCAGTGTGAGAATCCCTGTTGCTCTGCCTGTCCTGCTTTGGCAACCTTCCCTTTCTCCTGCCAGCAGGTGAAGCAGGGGCATTCAAAGCCACTTAAATACCATGAAATTCCCAGTGTAATATGCATTTGATAACAGCACATCAAAAGCTTTGAGGAAGTATTAATTGGCCACAGCTACTGGAGCTGGCCACTGTTGGAGGGAGAAGGTCTGAAGTGTTTAAGCTGCTCTAAGTTATTCTCAAGTGTTGGAAAAAACCCCAAGTTTGGGAGCTGAATTTGGGTACAAAATATCCCTGTGAGCAGGAGGAAGCTGGCATGCTGCAGAAACAGCACGTGGTTGCCCAGGTAAGAGGAATGGGAATGAATAAAATCGGGGTTTGCTCCTCCCCATGCTGTGCTGTTGGGGCTGTGTGATTCACGTTGCCTGGGATGTTTGGTGTGGAGTTGGCAGGAGGAGTTTTCCATGTTTTTCCATGTTTCTGTGTGTATTTTAGGAGGGATTAAAGCTAAGAGTAGTGTAGAGAAGCAAGGGAGCCACTGAGATTTTTAGTTCTGCCTTCACCCAGAAATTAATAACTAGCTAATGTATATAAAATGTTGTTGATAATCTTACATAATCTTAAATATTTATATGTTAGGTTTTACACAGATGGTATAGATATTCTGTGACAGGCTAAAGATGTGGTGAAGTTTAAAAGCATCACTTGTCAAAAGTTGTCTCTGACAGGGATTTACTCTCTTGTTGACTCTCTGGAGGAATCACCAGCAAAAGCCAAGTAGATATAGGGCCAACAAACTCTCCCACCCCTTTTAGGTGGTTGTTACTGTCTCACCCTGAAAATTGACTTCAGCAGCAAGTAGGCTGTCTCTCTCTGTTCATATGCTTTACTTCCCAATGGGGTTTATAAAACTAAGATGAAGAAAAGGCAAGAAAAATGTAGCTTTCCATTAAGCTCATTTCTTTCTGTTCCAAGAAAGACAAAATTATGGAGTGGCAGGAGGAAACTGGTTAGGGCTTAAGGACGATGCTGCTCTCTGGGAGGGTCAGTTAATTTATATATCCAGACTTTTTCCCAGATTTGGAGAGATGTCCATCAGCCTTGAGCTTCCCAAGGGCTGTTGGAAAAGGCTTGCAGAGCCTGGTTAGAAGAGCTGCCCCACAGCTGGGGGAAGCTGCCCAGTGGTTGTCTCTGCCCAGGAGCAAATGACTTTTTAGCAGTGATGGTTTTAAACTAAAGAGGATAGACTTAGACTAGAGACAAGGAAGTTTTTTACACCAAGGGTGAAGAAACACTGTCCCAGGTTGCCCAATGACCTGTCAATGACCCATCCCTAGAACCATTCCAGGTCAAGTTGGACGGGGCTCTGAGCAACCTGCTGTAGTTGCAGATGTCCCTGCTCACTGCATGGGCGTTGGACTAGATGAGCTTTTAAAGGTCCCTTCCAACCTAAACCAGTCTATGATTCTATGGCTTACATCTTTCAACATTTGTCACATGCACATGTGCCCATTCTTCATTCCCAGCAAGGAGGATCCTCTGCTATCTCCAAATCTCGATGTGCAGCCTTTGGGAGAGGCTGAGGCTTTGGCCAATGTCTAGGGCTGCATCCAGACATTAATAAACTCAATGACAGAGAGCCTGTGAAAAGCCTGGAGGCATCTCTGGAAGTCCAGAATTTGTTCTTTCTATCAGGAGATGGAAGGGATCAAAATGTATTTTAGCTGCTCCTGTTGTTTTCCTTATTCAACCCAAGTTTTGTTGGTGTGAAGTTAAGGAAGGAAAATATGGACTGGAGTTGCAGAAACACTCCCTGGAAGAGGAATGAGTTGAGTCCTGGGGGGCAGAATTGTTGCAGCAGCATGGGATGTGACGGGTGAGTGACAGCCACTGACAGTGATCTCATTTGGAGTCACTGTGGCACAATGGCACAGGTGAAAGTGAGTGATGGGAAACTCCAGTGACTGCAAACACTCCTGAATTGTGATGACACTTGGAAGTGGAGAAATCTGGGGAGCAGTGGGAGAGGTGAGTGTGCAGGAGGCAGCTGGGGGTGCCAGGTTTTGGGAATTGCATGTGGGCTGGTGGCTTTGACTCAGCCCTGGCTGCTGTCTGTGCTGGCTGCCTCCATCCTTCCCTGCTCCCTGGAGGGTCTGCTATCTCCTTGTTCCAAGGAGGATCTGTCATCTCCTTGCTCCCAGGAGGGTCTGCCACCCTCTCGGCCTTTGCAGCCTGAGCAGGGCACCTTCTGAAGCAGGTGGAGAGAGCATGAATTCAGTAGCTCTGTGCTGCATTGTGGCTCCAGCAGTCACAGGGCAGGCTTAGAGAGATGGCCTTGCTGGCCACCCTTCACCAGCAGACTTGCCAACCTTTATGCTTGTTTTCTGCATCCAGTCTGTCATCCAGAGCAGGACCATAGCTATGCTTTTGGGCCCTCCTGGGCCCATATATTCTCTTGCAAGTCCTATGAGAGATGCCAATTATCTTTTTCCTTCTGCACAAAGTTATAAATCCCATAGATTTATATGCCAAAAGGCCTCGTTAAGCAAAAGATTGAGTTAAAGGTGATGAGTTAGAACAACTGGGAGGTGACTCTGCAGTTCCCTTCGGCAATGTGCAAGCTGAAGTACCTGATATGCCCCGTGCAAAGCAGTTCAGGACTGGCTAGGCAGGGTGCACGGATGGAAAGGAGAGTGGTGACGAGCTGACATGCACTCCTGTAGAGGTGGTGATTCCCCTGAGCTGGGTATAGTGGGCTCACTATGTTCTGCCTGTCAACCAAACAGCTGTAACCAGGGGAGAAAACTGTCTGAAGAAGGACTGCAGGTAAGTGGTCCCTTTCCTCCCCAAATCTGTACACTGGCTGAGGAGTGGGAGCTGGAAGGAGCAGAACATGCAGCATTTAGATCCTTGGTGTCCTCACTGAAGCTGAGAGAACCTAGACCACCCTGACTCCTAGTCTTGGGGAGGAACCTGGAATGAGTCAAATGAGTTATTCTTGCTGATGTGTTGTCCGTTGTGTTTTACACATGGTTAGGAGTTACATCTCTGTGTGAGAAAGGGCCCTGCGCCTTGCTCTGCTGGACAACAGGGAAATGTTTTCCCAACAGCAGATTAACAGCTTGTTTGTAGGGAATTAATGACTCTTCTGGTGCCTAACGGGTTCTCCTGCAAGCTGGGTTTGCCAAAAGGATGTTGGCTTCCTGAAAGCTGGGATGGTTGGAGCAGATCTCAAATATCCCTGGATTTAAATGAGGTGGGTTTTTTTCCTCACCTTTATCTGGCACTTAAAACAACATTCTTAACATCTAAACCATAGGGTAAAATGATGGGGAGTTTTTAACTTAAGCTCAGACTTTGGATGTCTTCCAAGTCACTGGCAAAGATGGAAGTCATCTGTTCCTGTGGGGACAGAGACTTGGGATCCTTGAGCTGGTGACACCCCTGTGAATTCCCCACCGAAGCAGAGGGTGAGCAGGAGAGGCTGCCTCTCTGTTCTGGCCATCCCTGGGTTGTCATGAGCATTTGGACCTTGAGATGCTCCTACTGAGGCTTTCACAAGCTGAGTCTTGTGATTTTTGGCCAGTACAAGTAAGGCCACTTGAGAGTCTTAAAATTTTGCTCTCTGGGGAGGAGCAGGAGGCAGAGCTCAGCCTGCCAGCTCTGTGTGCCTGTAACTGTGCTATTCAATGGATTAAAAAAAAATAATAAAATAAACAGTGGTGCTCTTACCTCAGGCTATCCATTAGGAGTGTGATTTAGTGCAGGGAGGGCTATAAAGGCAGTCGATAAATCTTCTGTGCAGCACAAATAAAACCTCTTATGAGAGGAGAAAGGGCTCCAGATAATGGGAGGAGGAGGGAACAGCCCTTTCCCCCTCATCTAATTAGGCTGTCCAGGAGAAGTTAATCTAAAATAATAGATCTGGAAAACCCAAATCTTTACAACCTTAGGAAGGACTTCATCCCCTTGGACTTCATCCCCTTAAATTATGAGGCTAAGACCTCATTCAACAATACTTTGAAGGAGATCAGCTGGTTAAGAGCTTGGGCACCAGCACTGTGTGGTTATGGTACCTTCTGAAGAGCTCGCTCCTCTTCCTGTTGAATGTGACTATTTTTCTCCTCCTTAAATTTGAGAAGATATTTACAAGTGGGAAGCAGAGCAGAGAATAGCAGATCTTAACTCTTCTCTGTGTAACAATTCTGTAAAAAGGATGGAGAAATGTTTGAAATAGCTTATATCTATTTTTGATACTGCTGGTATGGTAGCAAAGCACCTGAAGCCCCTGATGCCCTGTGGGTGATGGGACATGGAGGGTGTCACTGCTGGTCCTTTCTCCCATGGGGTTCACGGGCTCCTGCCTTTCTGATTGGAGCCACAAGTACCTGGGGACAACTCTGAGGGGCTGCAAGGGAAGGGTGATACTGGCTGGGGGAAAAGGAGGGGAGTGTCTGTGGTTGACCCCCAGACAAGGAGACCCCTCTTGTCTCACATTCCTGGGGGCCTACTTGCCTTTGCAGTTTGGGTGGGAGCACTTTGATCCTTTGCCCATATGGGAGACAGAAATGCAGTGGGACTAAATTAGGTGCAATTACCTCGCAGGCTGCAGCCTGAGCTGCTGGGGTAGTTGGTGTAAGGTCAGATAGGAAATCTATGGCCCACCATGGACAAAACCATGGATGTTGTGGGGGATGCCTTAGACCTTGTGCACTCTTCTGCTGAGCTGCAAAAGGCTCAAAGCCTTCCAGCGTAATGCCCTGAAAACTCTGCAGAGCTCAGGACTGGACATTACTGACCCCTGGACTGCTGTTGGAGCTGTGGGGTAAGTGGAGCAGAGGGTGAAAGGGGAGGCACCTTGGCTGGAAAACATGGCCTGGGACTGAGCATCGTGCGAAGAGGCAGATAGGGACTGTGATCTGTGAGTCCCCATTTCTGTTTCTCAACCTGGCCATGCAGGTCTGGATGGTTAACGGGGCTTTTGTCTTGTGCTTACTCCCTTCTGCAGCTTTGGCTTTTACTTCTGTGCATACCCGGACTTTCCAAAGCTGCTGAGCATGCTATTGGCATATACAGCTTAGTCGTGTGCTGGGCAAGCATCCTGCTTCACTTCAACATGAAATATAAATCAGAGATCAAGTGAATTATTGTGCCATGCTGCTGCTTGGGCAATAGGGAGTCTTTAAATCAATCAGCCCCCAAATAAATAAATAAACGTGCAGCAGACATGCTGGAGTGCATGTCTGATTCCTATCAGAGGCAGTAATTCAAGTCAGACGCTTGCAGTGTCTCTGCTTCCCAGTCTGTGTTACCTGGGCTGCTGAAGTCACTTGAGACAGAAAGCAAAATTTTTTTTCCCGAGCTTTCATTATTGTTGCCAAAGAAACCATTTCATTTGGTTGCCACGTGTGCAGCAAATCTGGTTCATTCCATCTGGATGTTGAGGGCTGAAAGAAAAGGGCTTTGGGGAAGGAAGTCTGCAGAGTGCAGCCACCCCAATGTCTCTGATGCTGACCATGTGGATAGGGCCAGAAACCGGAGGAGGAAGAGTAAGTGCTGCTCCTCAGGGAGGCTTTGTGTATTTGACCTGCTCGAGCAACCCCACAGCAGCCTGAACACCTGGGTGAGCCAAGGCCAAAGCAGCTCCTCATCCCTTGGAGACCCTCTGGACATTACCCTGGGGAGCAGCACTGCTGGCTGTGAGAGCCTGACTGGAAGATTCTTATAGCCTCTGGCATTTAAAAGACTTTACTCATTTTCCTTTCAGCCTGGGAGATAAATGTTTGAAGCATTTGATCTTTCTGGGCTGCCTTCTCCTTTGCCCAGGAGCCAGGCTCTTGAGCACAGCTCCTTGGGGGTCTGTATCTGCCAGGCATCGTCCTGGCTGGGGGATCTCTGGCACCAGCTGAGCACACCCTCCGTTTGGGACAGCCCAGGGCAGGGAGATGGTCTGGTGTTCTGGATTATTGTCCCGGTTGCTGCCCAGCCCTGGGGAGGCTCCAACACCAGCAATGAATTTAGGCAGCTGAGCCCAGGCTGAGGTGTGACACAAGCTGTGCTAGCTAAGGAGAGCAGCAGCTGTGTGGCCAGCCATGCTGCCCCAGGAGGGGGGCACTGAGGGGTTCATCCCTTTACCAGAGCAGCTCTGGTTGCTCTCAGGTGGGCCTGGGCCTCTCTCACCAGTCCCTGAGGCTGGAGGTGCACTGTGTATTTGGATATCAGCAGTGCTTTGTTCTCAGCTGCAGTGCTCTGCCCTGGTGCGTGTCCATGGATGCTGGTGCTTTACAAAGGTAAATGAGCCCTGGTGCTGATGAGGCTGCTGCTGCTGGCATGATGGGATCTTCCTTTGCACCATTTCATCTGTCCTCAGCAGACCTGGCAGCATCATTTCCAGATGATGATATTTCACTGAGTCAGGTCCTCCTCTTCCTTGAGTTACTCCAAGAGTGCATTGAGAATGAACCTTGGACCAGCGAAGCTGATGTTTTTGAGACCTCTTGCAATAGATGATAAAGGAATTGCCACACTGGGGATTCACCCTGAGTTTCCAGAGCTTTAGCCCTGGGGAGGAACTGAACTGATGTACCAGTAAGTATTTTTTTCTTCTAAAGCTCCACTTGTGACCACAAAATAATAAAGGTTGACCAGTTAAACCCACTCAGCACATAATCTTGTGTCCTTCTGAGTTAACACAATGGATGTGACAAGCAGATACATGAAGTCAGGCTGGATATACACGTTGTTTACCCAGATGGACCATAGCAGGTCCACCTCTCAGGCCTGCACTCCATTCTGTCCTCCAGCAGAGCATCCCAGCCCTGCACAGTGGCGTAAATCCTTCTTTGCAAATCATTGACCCAATAGGTCATAAAAGTTCCTTTATGGTCTGTCAAGACAAGCTAGGTTCTTTACGTGCACCCTAAGTCAGCACAGTAAAACTTTTATGGTGTTTTTAATAACAAGAGCTACTGCACATGAACAGTAACTAATTTTTAAAGCCTTGGTATTTCAGCTGAGATGGGTTTTTTTCCCCTCCCTATGTAGGAAAAACACTTAGGTCAGTGCTTTCAGAAGTCAGGGCCTGGAGTTAACCTCTTTGCCCTGACGTGGTGGTCTAAATTCTGCAAATATTGAACAGCTCTTGAAAGGAACTCCTGAAAACCAGGCATCTTTGCAAACAGAGAAACTGAACTTCAGGTTAATTTTATAAAATATTTGGACCTTAAGCTGAGCTGTGACATTAGGGCTTCAGGGAAATCAAGTTTGTGTTCAGTTGCAAAATAATCTTAAGGGTTAATGTGTGTTTCTTCAGTAAAACAATCGATGTAAGGTGAACAAAAAAGCCTTCCTTGTTTGAGAACTTGGGTGCAGAGGGGGGTCAGGGCTGTGGTGCCACCCTGGTGCTGAGATGCAGGAGCACACCACTGCTGTTTACAAACAGTGCTGGTTTGTACCAGGCAGACAGGGCTCCTCACCACCGCTCCTTTCTTGTTAAACTGCTTAACTTGTTAGGTTTAAATTTAAATTTAACTTGTTAAATTTAAACTGCTCTAACTTAATCTTAGGACTAAGCCCCTTTGGTTCATCCTTGCCTAACCCACAGGGACCTCATTGCAGATCTGGAGCCTCTGCCCCAGGGTTGTACCTTCTGGCTGCATTTTGAGTGTTGAGTCAAAGCAACGTGCCATAAAGCAACTCTTCCAGCGTGCTTCTGGCTCCAGTTTCTCAGCCCTGCCTTTGGCTGCCAAGAGGAAAAGGGAAATAATGAGGAGTTGAAAGCAATATGGCACAGTTTGAGTTACCCTCCAATGTAACCGCCACCTCTGCCTGTCCCCATGGCCCTGCTTAACCCCTTGATGTTGCCAGCAAACCCAGCCGGTTCTGTGGGGCATCCTTCTGACACCCCAGGCTTGGCACCAGCCCTGTGCCAAGAAGCAAGGAGCCTAAGGAGCCCCCCTGGGTGCCCTCTGTTAGCACGGTGTCCCTAATCCCGGCTGCTGCCGTGTGCAAGGGTTTATCATGGTGACACGTGGAGGGAGGGGGGTGAGGGGCCACGTTCCATCCCAGGGACATATTCACTCATGAATTAAAGGTGTTTACTTGGGAGGCTCAGTCTGCAGACCACTACAGTCATGATTTGGGACCTCCGAGGTCGCTGCTGTGGCTGCTCATGTCAGCGCCCGTTGCTGCCCAACCCCAGGCAGCTGGGGCCCAGACGTTAGAAAATGGGGTGATTTCTTTTTCCTGCTGCTCTGGGAAATGTGCTGCTTTACTGCTTCCCTCAGCTGTGGCACATGTGGGTCCAGTCTGGGTAGAGCTGATGGGAATTGCTGAGCTGGATGAGGAAGCTGGTGGGGGTGGATTTTTTGTTGTTGTTTTGATTTTGTGGGTTGTGTTTTTGGTTGGTTTTTTTTGTTTGTTTTGTTGTTTTTTTTTTCTAAGAAGATTACATTCTTCTCTGAGCTCTGCCAGGTCTGAGCTGTCCTGGCTTTGCATCTGATCTGGACAGTCCTGAAACAAGATGTGATGGATGCTGTCCCCATGCCCTTGAATTACCTGGCAGGAGTGACTGTCACCTAAATTCACACTGCAGCAGCTGGGGCTTTTACTTTCCTCACCTGCAATAGAGCCTCAGCCATTTAATTTGTTTCTCTTTAGTCGTATGCATCCAGTTAAAGCATTTGTCCCCTTGGACTTAGGCTGGCTTGGAGCTGTACTGCCTCATTGCCCCAGCCCAGGGGCCCACAGGTGCCCCCTGACCCCAGCTGGTGGCAGGGACACGGGGTCCATGGTCCCATGCGAACCTGGGTCCCTTCCCTGCTCGCTGGAGCTCTCAGCTCTGTTTGTGCATTAAGAGCAGATTCTCTTTAGGCACAAGGATCAGTCCTGGGACAGTCAGCATGGATTTTCCAGCCCTAGCAGCAGCAGGGAGCAGAAGGTGTGAGGAGTCTAAGAGCAATCTTACCACGTTGTCATAGATCATCTGGTGTGCTTTTTTTTTTTTTTTTTAATAAAAAAAATTATTCTCTTTTTGAGAGAACTGTAAATATGCAGGAAGGAAACCCTCCCTCTCCAGGCTCTGTCCCTGGACAAAGGAGATGGGACAGCTTGGGAACAGTGGGTGCTGCATCACAGCCCAACCCAGGACCTGGGGTCCTGGGATGGAGGAGATGCTCCTGGAGGCAACTACAAGGGGACACACTTCCGGGCTCTCATCTGGGCACAGTGGGACCTCCGGGGAGAGCAGTTGGAGGGCTGGAGCCAGCAGAGCCACCCCAGTTCTGTGCAGGATTTGGCCTTATTCCCTGCAGCAGGAGCGACGCTGGCGCTGGAGCAGCAGCGCAGCAAAGGCTGCGAATGCTCAGGGGAGCTTCGGGGAGGAACTGTTGCTGTCGATCTGTTAATTAAGATTAATGTGCTAGCTGATAAGGATGACTCTGCGCCAATTGCTATTATAAGCCAAGATCCTGTAAGGCAGCAAGCAGCACATTCCTGCTTCCTCAGCAGTTGGAGGCCTCTGTGGTTCAGTCTGAGGGCTGGAGCAGAAAGTGAGGTGCTGCACAGCAACCCTGGACACTCGAGTACCACGTGGGTACACTTGTTCTGCTGCTGGGAGGCTTGAGAGCTTGCTCTTTATGCTGTTTTGGCAAAGGAACATGGTTTAGCTTTTCAGATGGTGTTAAGGCAGTGCTTTGCATCCTCTCCTCCTAGGCGTTACTGTCAGAATTTCTCCACCCAAAAAGTACTTGGAATTTAAGGGGCAATGAGCACAAACTGGAACCCGGGAGGTTCCATCTGAACAAGAGTAAAAAATTCTTGCCTCTGAGGGTGGCAGAGCCTGGCCCGGGCTGCCCAGAGAGGTTGTGGAGTCTCCTTCTCTGGAGAGATTCCCAACCTGCCTGGATGTCATCCTGGGCACCCTGCTCTGGCTGACCCTGCTGGAGCATGATGAGATGATCTCCAGAGGTCCCTTCCAACCCCCACCATGCTGTGATTCTGTGAAATGAGGTATGTTGTATAAAAATATATGTGTGCATCTATATTTTCCTGCCCTCTCATCTGGGGTCTCTGATGAATCTGGATGTGCCCTGTATAAGAGAAGTGATGAATTATGACTTGATTTACCTTTGCCACAACTATCAGTGAGGGATTTATTTATTTTTTTCTGCAGTGCCATAGCCACCACCAGCCACTCACCTGCCCCAGACGAGCCTAGGAATAACCAGTTGAATCAACATTTCTGCAGTCCCAGGGGGAACAAAAACACCAGTACCGCCACTGGAACCAGGACATCTTGCACACCTGCAGGTAAGCACGTGCTCAAAGCTCTGGTGCATCACAGCTTGCCAAGGAGTTCATTTTAATGTCTTTTACCTGCCTCTCTGTCCTAACAGCCTTCTTTCTTCTGCTGGGTTTCTGTGTCTGGTACCAGCTGTATTGAAAGGGGAAATTTTGTGTAGTCCCTGACCAGCCTCACCTAAAGCAAGAGTGTTTGTCAAAGCCTCAAGGTTTAATTTTTCAGATAATATAATTTTATTAGCAAGAGGAAGAATTCAAAGGAGTGCTCCCTGAATCCCAGCTAAAATCCCCCTGGCTCCATCCCCTCCTGCCTTCTCCCTTTCCAGCCTTGCAGCTCCTGCAGCTTTCATTTCCCTGCTGTTCTGTGCAAAGGCCTCTGGCACCAGCCCTAATGAGTAAGAGCTAATTAACCCGTAGCATCTCCGAGTGCTTGCCAGCAGTGCTGGGGACAGGGATGCCACACTGCAGCGAGATACAGCACTGGTGCAGCCAGGTGAAGAAGACAACACAACAGCCTATCCTGGGTCATGGGTGGTATCTGTTGTTAGGCAGAACAAAGATTTTATTCAAGTACCATCTTGAGGGGAGGAAAAACCATTTTCCCTTACAGAAAAGCAATTTGCCTTATATGAAAAGTGGATGTTAATTTTATATTTTTTTTTAACTTAGGAATGGGGTCTGATTTTGGATCCTCTGTTGTCCCATGGTTTGTTTCTCCTTGCAGGTGCTTCTTGGCCCCACCAGCATCCCACCTGAGCTCCATCAGTTTCAAAGCTGAGCTGAAGTCCACTTGACCTGAGAGGCTGGAGTCACATTCAGCACAGAAGTGCACAAGTCACACACGCAGAATTAGATAACGTTATCACTGCATCCTGCACAGATCAGTAACTTGCTGTATGACTGTCAGCTTCTTTCAGCCAGCCCTAATTGCCTAGCAACGTCGCGCTGTCTCTTTGGATGCTGCCTAATTTGGTTTCTGGTTGTCCAGAACAAAACCTCACATAGGCATCTGGCAAACTGAGCGATGGACGGGCCATGGTGGGCTGCTGGAACATCAGGCATGATGATTATTGCAGCAAAATCTGTGCTTGTGGCTGGTTTTGAGGTCTTTATGGTGAGCCTGAGTATAAAATTGAGGTGAGGGCACTTTGCACCAGTCCTGTTGAGTGCTGGGTACCACCTGCCTGGGCCACAGCTGAGGGTTCAAAGGAATGACCCTGGGTGTTGGTGATGGTGAGTGTCTGGCCAGCTGAAATGGATCCACAGTCATATGCGTATGAGGCCTTGCATGCCACTCATAGTGTGTTCACAACCTGTCCCTCCTCTGCTCCTCTTGCTTTCATCTTTGTTTTCTGGTAAAAGGTGTAGGAGAATGTGATGATGGTTGTGATGGCAGCAGTAGGAAAAGACAGGAGGAGTGAGGAAAAGGATGACATTTCTCTAGCCAGGGCTGTTCTGGGGGGAAGTAAAATTTCCAGCTCAAAAATCTGAAAAACTTGGTAATTTTTCACTGCCAGTTGACTCTTCTGCAATCACAGAAGCGAAAGGATTTTAGCCATAGCTGCTCTTATGTCTGTAGGTGACTAAAAGTGATGCCCAGTAACATGCTTGGCATTGGGAACTGGTTCAGTGGAAAGTTTGAGTATCGCCGTCTTTTAGTGCAAAGCTTTGACTTGGCAGCACGGGTTGTGAAACCTTAATTCTGGCATTTACTAACGGGTGAGCATTTGGCTTCAGGAGCTGAATATTGGCCTCCACCCGTGCTTCCCATGCAGAACCTGCACAGGCAAAGCCGTAAGTCTTTTTGAAATAAATTAAATGCTGATGCTCATTTAGAAAGGATTTATAGGAGGTAGCGTGTAGCTCAAGCTGGCAATGTTGGAACAGAAAACGGAGCGTGAGGCACAGATGGGTGCGGGACCTGGGGCCGTAGTTTGCTGTGGTGCTACCCTGTGTGGCAGCTCCTGGGGCTAGGGGACAGTTCTGTGCCCGTACCCTGTGAGGCAGCTTCTGGAGGGTGTCTCTGTGCACAACGCCTGTGGGAAACCTTCTGTCTGATCCTGCAGGTCACTGTGTTATTCGTAAGGATGCTCAGCATCGCTCTGGCTCCCCAGGGATCTGCTGGAGTTAAGTGTGTTCAGTGACTTCAAGTGCTCTGTCTGGGGATGTTAAAATTTAAATATAAGCAATTCTGTGTGAATGGGTGAGAGCCCTTTACTGCTGCAATTGAGCTCAGGGATGGCTCGTGCCACAGACTTTCCTCCCGGTCTGAGATCTCCCCAGGGGTAGCCAAGTCCCAAGCTTGGAGCCAGACCTCTCGTTCAGCACCAGCTGAAGATCTGAATTTAAATCCAGACCCAAAATTTCAGGGTGCAATGACTAAGATGTTTCCTTTGGGCTCATCCCAAAATGAAATTTCAACCAAAAATTCTCTGGCCGGCAGCAGAGGTCTGGAGAGCTTTATGCTTTCTCCTCTGCCCAGGCTCTCCCATCTCCTCCTTACAGCATCTCCAGGTCTGATCCTGCACACATGGGAACCTCTGGCACTGGCTCATTCTCTGGAGCTCCGCAAGGGAGGCTTTTTCTCTCACAGTGCTCTGCATCGGGGCGGTTTGTTCTCTTGGCACCCCGGTTTTACTCCGCTCTGGCTGCTCACAGAAGGTTTCAGAGAACAACGGGCCAATTTCAGATCTTGCCATTGCAAGCTCACATTCAAGAATTACTACTACTATTATTTCCAAGGAAACAGGGACTCACGCTCGTATCTTTTATGTGATTTCTCACATCCGGAGGTTTTCACGTGACTTTGCTGCCTATTTTTAGCTCCTCAAACATCTCTGCCAGGATGAAAGCTTTAAAGAAAACCCACCCTCAAAACAGATGAAACAGGCATTTGCTTTAATGGTAAATTTGTGACTTCGACCCCTGAATCTCCACATTTCAGCAGCCTGGAGAAAGCAAGCACAAACCCAAGGCTGCAGTTAACCATTTCCTTGTTTGCTGTTACACCCGCCTCCTTCAAACAGCCAAGACTTGTTGTAAAACAGAACTGTTTCTAGAACCAGATCCTCCTACAAGTCATTTAAAAGCCTCCTACCTCAATTTTGCAGGTAAAATGTTAGTCTACTAGGAATTGAGAAGCGGGATTTTCCCCTCCGTCTGCTCCTTGGCTGGTTTGGGGGAGGACAAAATCTTCCCTGGTTGTTTTCCTTAGCACCACACACCTCGGGGTGAGATGGATGGGGATGGGACCCATCCTGTCCTTGCAGGCTTGGGGTGGCTATGGGCACTGGCTTGGTTCTGCCCTGCATGGTCTGTGCCAGCACATGGGATACAAAATGTGGCACCTCTGCCAGATGCCTCATGAAAAGTGGGCTCAGTCTGGTGCTTCACGCCCACTGCAACCCACCCAGCTATGGGCTCCTGCCAAAACAGAGGCGGTTCCTCCTCAATGCTGCCAAGCCCATGGCTGCTGCTGGGCCTGCTCAGCATATTGAGCTACATAGCTTCCACCTTTCCAAACCACCTGCACTAAACTCTCTCCTTTCAGAGCTTAACTGTTACATGGTTCCCAAAAACCCTACAAGCAACGCTGGCACCACATGCACTTCCATGTTGAATGCTGTGGAGTGGGCAGGATGCATCCCCTTTGTGCTGGGTAGAGGTGATGGGTGTGGAAGGGCAGCACAAGGGCCTCTCTTTGCCTTCACTTGTGTCCTCTGCACTTGGCTTCTAGGGTGAATTGCACCGACCATGATGTGAGACTGACCCAGATGACTTACTGATGTTGGAATGAACTGGACTCACAGGGATTGTGCAGCTCCAGTCGTGAATCATTGGAGGAAACCACTGCTGGGGGCAGAATGGCCGCTCTGAACCATCACAAATCAAATGCTGTGCATAGCAAGCAAGGGGACATGGAGAGGGAAAACTGTGAGACCAAAGGTATGAAGCCAGCTCAGAGCCTGGGACGCTGTGAGAGCTCCAGTGCAGCCAGGAGAAGCCAGACCTGCCTGCTCAGGGTTGACTCTGCTTTGTGCTGGTGAGCGAGGCTGGTCGAAAGTGGGTGAGATGAAGCTCACCTCTGAAAAGGGCCCTGTGGCTGTACCAGAAACTCCAGAACTGGCCCTTACTGGGGTGACAGGGAGCTGCTTCTGCCAACAGCCCCATGTGAGGTGGTGGTGGGCAGGCAGATGTCCCACTGGGGGCCACCCCGTGGGAGTCCTGTGCTGAGGCTGCAGAACTGTCAAGATCTGTCAAGGCTTCTACAGTACCCCACAAACTGGGGTTTGCTGCTGAGCTAATGGGTCCAGGACCCACATCCATTATTTGTTTGCAGTATTTCAAGCTCAGGTGCCTTCTGGCAATTCTCTTGTACTAAATAATTTAAATAAGGCAAATCAGTTACGGTGCTGACAGAACTTGATCCTAACCCAGGGTCCTTCCTACCTTGATGTCTGAGGACTCAAGAGTGCATGTGCATCCTTCTCCCTCTGCCGAGGGGATGGCTGAGCCAAAACTGCCAGGAGGGAAGGGCCATGGAGGAAGAAAAGAGCTCTTATTCATTAACAGCTAGCAGAGAGCATGAGTGTTTTGTCCCTTTGTGCCTGTTGGTCTGTCCTGTAAAAACAAGGGTCTGTCACCAGGGGTTCAGCAGCATGAGAAGCAGATAGGTTGGGGTTGCTGGGCTGCAGGAGGGATGAGCTGAGAGCTGGAACAAGCTGCTGCTGGGTGAGCAATTTGGGCTGCTCCAGCAATGGGAGGCAGAGAATTTGTAGGTCCTCTTGGTATTTGCTTTTCCTTTAAATGCTGGCCTCCAGGGCAGAGCCTCATTTGCCAGGCAGCTCTGCAGAAAGCACTAAAATCTGTGGCAGAGCAAGGTTTAGACCCGTCTGTCTTCAGCATCTCGTTAACAGGGCTGCAGTTAAAGGCTGTCATTAGACGTGGTCCAGGCAGGTCTCTGCTGAGTGTTGCCTCTGCTAAATTGCCTTTCTATTTGGGTAGTTGGCATGAGGAGAGGTCTCTTCTTCATCTTATGGCTCCGTGTGGCACCCACCACTCTATGTCCCTGGTCTAGGGCCAGTCCCTTGAAGGGAAGGGGCAACTTCAAGCGCTGCTGGGTGCTGCAGATGTTTTCACCTTTCCACGCTAAAGCTACAAAGCTGTGGAGAGCCTGTGGCCCCCTATCACATGCTCCCCTGTTGAAGGTACAGAGCTGGTTGAGAGGTGGCAGCCTGAGAGAGCAAACTGCTCCTCAGTGACCGTCAGGGAAAGCAAAGCTGATTAACAAATGCAGAACCCGTCGCTTTGAGAAGCAAAGGTTCATCCCAGCCATGACTTCACTGGGCTGGGTGATCCTGTGTGCAAAGAGGGAATTGGGGCTAATGCCTGACAAAGCTCTGGGATTTCAGGTAGCCAGGTGCTGGAGAACCATGGGGTGGCTGGTTCCTGAGAGAAACCTGTTGGGCATCAAAAGGCTGCAGGGGCACTGGGTGAAGAGGGCAGACAATTTGGGACAACTGTCAGTTGATTTGGGACAGAATGATAAGTGGATGGTAGGAGACCAATCCTGAATGCCAAGAGAAATGGTAAACCACTTGTGTCTGAGGTAAATTAAAACTGAACTAGAAGAAATGCCTGACTGAGATGGGTGAAGTCTAGACCCCTTAACAGGGCTGCACAGAGCCTGTTCTTCCCTTCAGGAGCATAAAACCATAAAAAAAAAAACAAACCCAAAACCTAATTAAAAGCTCCCAACATTTTGAAATGAGGTAATATTATAATTCTTCAAAAGCCATTGGATCCACAGAGAACTGTGCAGAGGGACCCTGTGCCAGCTGCCCTTTCCCATTAGGTACCAGCAGCCAGCGAGCAGAGCAGCTACCCAGCATGTGCTGGTGACATCCTGAAGATAAATGAGTCCTATTATTGCCTTCATTCTCAGGCAATCCCCCAAGGCCCCTGTGCAGCTCCAGCAGCTGCTGCAGCCCTGGCAGCATCGTGGCTTAAGTGCACAGGGCTTCTCAGAGCACTCCTGTGTGGCTCTGCCTGGTCATGCAGGCGGTGCCTCCAAGGGCTCTTGACCTGAGCTTGCTCTTAAAATCTCTACCTGTGCTTTGGGAGAAGGCTGATACTACTGCACTGCATCTTTACCAAGAACAAGCCTGGTGCCATCATCTCCTGGGTTGAGAGATGGCATCTTCATGGGGAGTCTTTGTTTAGCAGAGTCTGTTGCAACAGGACAAGGGGTGATGGTTTTCAACTAAGAGGGGAGAATTAGACTAGATGGAAGGAAGAAATCTTTTACCCTGAGGGTGGTGAAACACTGGCCCAGGTTGCCCAGAGAGGTGGTAGATGCCCCATCTCCTCAAGAGTTCAAGGTCAGGTTGGCCAGGGCTCTGAGCAACCTGCAGGAGATTGGACCAGATGACTTTTAAAATTCCCTTCCAACCCAAACCATTCTATATATTTACAGTTCTGTGGCTTCTTTTGTGGCTGGACCTTCTGGAGGTGTTTTGTGCGACACCTTCTTTGCTGGGTGTGCACTGGATGACCTAATCTGCTACTTAAATTTTACAGTTGAGAGAGCAGAGATAGGCAGAGAAATACCATGCCACGCTGCAGTGCTGTGTACTGCAGCCAAGAGAAACATATCTGATGCTCTGCTTTCATCTTTCACCCTATTGTTTGCCTCCAGCCCCCACCTTGTCCTTCATTTTGCAGTTGAGAGGAGAGCTGTGCCCCACAAGCATCTTTCTCACCCACTGGAATGAGAGGACAGGTAAAATTGACTCCTGGCACTTTGCTCTCTGCAGAGGGGCTCCTGGCTCTTTTCAGGTGAGCCCGTGGGAGTGCTGCCTGCTGGAGGCTTACTGGTCTGTGCTGTGCATGAGGGTCGGGCTCCCAGCTGCACCCACCCCATGGCAGCAAGACCTCCTGTGTAGGGGCTGGCACCACCACGGGTGGAAAACTGTTCCGGGGTTAAATCATCCTCACAATGATCAGGTTTCATAAATACGCCTAGAACGAATGTGAATTAATTTGTGCAGGATGAATCCTTTATGGGGGTGGGTGCTTCCTTGGCTTCCTAGAAGCAGAGATGCTTTCTACACGAACATGGGCACAGAAATCCTGACCTTCAGATCCCTCCCCAGCCCCGAGAGACCTCACGACAGGTTTGTACACCTTCCTGCTATTTAAGCTGATGGGAGTGTGCAGGTGAGCTGGGGTTGGTCTCTTTGCCAGGTGACACTGTCCCTGAGCTGCCACTCATGTGTGACAGTGATGCCAAACTCTGCCAGTCCCAGTGGGCAGCAAAGGCTGCTCCCACACCCAATTCAGCTGCCAGATGGGGGCATGGGACTCAGCTCCCCACCCTGGGGCCTGGCCCCACATCTGGGGGATGCTGAGAGCTCAGAGATGTATCAAGCGATCTGAGATGTTTAATTCTATTACTCACAAGCTCTGAATAGCTGCTTTAGACACCCTTGACCTTCTGCTGCAGCACGGATCAAAGCAAATCTCTCTGTAGTGATGCACTTTATCTGATTCAAAGGGGAAGCATCCAATGAAGTGCTTGTTTTGAAAACATTATTTTATGTCGTGCCCTATTAAATTGTTGACATGTGGCCCTCTGGCTATTTGGCATTAGTTATATTCAGATGCTATCTACAGCATTAATCTAATTTTGCCTTTCCTCATCTTTATTCCTTGATCATCATATTACACTATTTAACAAATCTGTTCAAGGCCAAAAATTGTTTCAAGACAGAGTTTGATAAGCTAGTGGAGAGCCATGCAGAAAAGATATCTTGGGTCCCAAGTGCGGGAATTCAGAGAGGCTTGGAGGGACCTGTTTTATCTAAACTTTGCTACTTCATTCCATGGATTCAGGCTTCCCCAGTCAGGAGCTGTGCCAGGAGGGGTCTGGGGTTTGTACTGCTGAATATTTGACTTTTGGGGTTGGTTTTCATGTCCCCTCCTTTTGAGAAACTACAGAAGGGGTGCAGCAAGGGCGGGCACTTGGCAGACATGTCACAGAGCAGTGGGATGGTCAGGGACAGGCTCATCCCCATGGCTAATATTGCTCCATGGAAGACTGGGTTGTTTGCTCTTCTCCACAGCTTGTGCTACAGTCCTTCCAGCTGGATCACGTGCACATTTCAACACAGCCCCTGATTCTTCAGGGATATTGGTGATGCTCTCAACCCTTCCTGTGCCTTCTCAGTCCTATGCTTTGATGATATTTTGTTGGGTTTCTTTTGGAGTAATTTCTTCAGCAGGACTGGACCCCAAGTGCCAGCTTGTTTGGTGGAACCAGGCAGAAGGAGGTTTCAGCCACTAAACCACCAGTCTGGAGGGAAGACCTTTTGCTACCTCTCCTGCAAGCTTCTCTGTGCCTTGGAGGGTTTATGTAGTGTATCAAGTCATATTTATTCTGTGTGTCTTTGTGATAAGCCCCAGGATTTGGTGGGGAATCTGGGAAAAGTGAGCTGTGCTGGAAGCACGCTCTCCCCTGCTCCCTCGCTGGATGTTCTTGCTCTTTGTTTCTGTTGCAAGTGTCTAGATTGGAACCAGGTGAAAAAACGTGCTCGCAAAGCTCCTAGTGAAAAAAAAAGTTTGATCTAAAAAGTGTTTCATTTTGAAGAGGGGAAGAAAGCCTAAGGAATCAATGTTGTTAAAGTTTTCCATCACTATCTTTTTTTTTTTATGCAATATCCATTTTTTTTTTTCCGGTGCTTACCAAAGCCCCAGCTTTCAGCAGCAATACATGGCTCCTGGGAAACAGTGTTCATTAGGAGACCATGAAAAAGCTCCACAGAAGTGGAGCAGACATTTACAAAATGGAAACAAGACTTTTCATGAAAACTTTTTCCAAGTCTGTAGTCCATTTTTTGGTAGGGTTATAGCAGATCCCCTCTGTGCTGGTCCCTGCATGAGCAGAACATGCAGCAGTCATCATATGATCACCCAAAGAGCTGCAAATGAGAGCATCTGCAGATGGAATTCTCCAGACGACAACCTGCTGACCCTGTCAGGCCCTTCCAGAGCTTTAGACAGGGATCCTAGCAGTTTTCCTAAGAGTGACATATATATTTATACTTTCTGTTGCTAGTAAACTGTCATGTGAATAAAAAAATAATAGCACTGACAAGATAAGAAAGCTCAAGTTTTTGAAAAAACTTTCAGTGATACGAAGAGCTGAAGGAAACCTCAACAAACTGGACGTGTTTAGCACCAGCTCATCTCTTTTTGACATGCAAGCAGTTGAAAATATAGATATAATTAAAAGGATTTGCAAAGCCAGCCTTAGACTACAGAGACTATTTTACATTACTTTTATGATGAACTTCAGTATTTACATTATTGCACCAGGAATCTAAATAAAGGTTCACGCTTTATCTCTTTTCTTCCTCCAACACATTGACTTTGGCCAAACAGCTATGTTTATCAGGGCAATGCCAGCTATAAAAATGGAAGAAACAAACTATAAAATGTAGACTGAAACTTAGTATTCCTTTAGGTAAATGGGTACATTCAACATTTGTAATTCTGAGGGGTGAAATCCACCTTCATTGCACATAAACAATATTATCAGCAGTCACGATCCAGATTTACAAAGGTATATAAGATTAAAAAATTATAGATAAGCATTCAGTAAGGTTTACAGAAAAGCCTGAGTGAAATTCTCAGCTCCTCTTGGCTTTCCACAGGAGGTGGGTACCTTTTGGAAGTCTCACTAAATTAATACTTGTACCTCTAGAAGTCTAAAGGTTTTTCTGAAAATCTAACAAAGCCTCCCTGCCCTATTATCATAGAAACCAAAACTTGATAGCCTGAAGGCTGGCAGAGAATTCAGAATTCTGAAAATATTTTTAAAGTAAGCATATAACAAAATTAATTTTATTGTATCCCAAAAGCAAAGTGTATCTTGTAAGTGAGTGAAGGCACAGGACATCTGCTGCTGAGCAGGTGTTTGAATCTTGGGCAACAAGACTCCTACATCTACCTAGTCTCTAACCAAAACACCAGCCTGTGAATAAACATACAAGCCTGACACCAAAGCTGCTTGGGAAGCCCACTCCTTCCAGTCTAGAAAGGACAAACTCTAAATGGATTCCTGGGTGACCCTGCTTTGCTAATGGGAAAGAGCAACATGTGCCTGACTATAACTCTGCTTTTTAAAGAGAATATTCTTCAGCTGATGTAAAGGTAAAAATGACACTGCAGAGACAAGAGTAAAGATCAGATCCAAACCTAACAAACAAGCAAGAAGATCCCAGAAGGCAGAGTAAGGAGCTGGATCCCCAAAGGGCTATTAAACATGATGGTTTAAGTAGTGTCCAGCTCCACAGGTCTCTCTGTGCAGTACACTGTCAGGAAGTGAAGTGCTATGTGGTAAGGATTATTCTTCACTCCTTGTACTCTGCCTAATTCTGTAATGGTCCACAGTGAATGGTCCATCACTCTGCTCTTGAAGTGCTAGTACTGTTGGGTTTGCTCTTGTCCGACAGTTCCTATACCTGCAGACTCAGAGGGTTCCAGTTATGGGCTTTGCTGGAACCCATCCACATACCAGGGAGCAGAGCAGAGTTCAGGCTCTTCGAGGGCTGTGCAAGTGGCCAAAATACACGTTTTTTGGAAAGGAAAAAAAAAATGTGGTAGAGTGCCTGTTTGATTCAAAACTAAATCTTAGGAAGCAAGAGCAGAATGCAGCTCCCTACATCCAGCTTTAAAACTAACTGATCGCTTTCCCTGAACACACAGACCTGTCTTTATATTGAGCCCATAAAGAAAAGTTCCCTGAAAGTCACTGGAGACAAATAATCCTTCAGGAGTCACTGCTGACACGGAATTATATTTTCAGTCATTTTTCAGTTGTATGCGTCTCCATCCTGTCACATTAGTTTGCTAACACTTCCAATGCAACAATGAGACAAACAGAGCATTGTGCTGGTCCAAGCCAAACATTCATCTCTGTTTGGCACCGGTTCAACAGGCCTGTCAAAACTCCTTGCGAGCTGGCCAAAGCTCATTAACAGTGGTTGGATGCATATTTAGCATGGAAAAGAGCTTTACCCAGGGCTCTGAGTAATGTGGGGACTGAGCAGGCAGGAAAGAGGAGGGATGGTAAAGTGAAGAGGGGGATGTGTTTCTTGCAAAGTGTTTGTACCTAATGTTGGAATAAAGGGGAAATGTAAATATCTATTGAGGGAATGTACTTCAGGGCAGTAGTTTGTACAGAATAGAAGGGAATTGCAAAATCCCTGGGCTCGAGGCCAACCTTAAATCTGTCTCAGAAGAGTCATCGATGTTATCGCTCCTTGATGTGCACGAACTTAGAAGGTTGGTCTCCCTGGAATGGGAGCAGATTCGCTGACTTGAGCTTTCCTCCCTAGCCAGTGATTGGTGAGTTTGGAGAGGTTTGGTCAGAAGCTTCTCTCACTTGCACACTGACCTCACTGAAGGGTCTGATTTTGGGGAGTCTAGTCTGTGTAAAGCATCCTGGAATGCTGGCAGGAGACTTGTTCAGCCCTGGGCAATGTGACATACCTGTTACAGCTAGTGAGACATTTCATCAAGAGGAGGGAGAGAGATGTAATTGCTGAGCCTGAATGTTTACGTTGCCTTCTGGTGCTGAGCTGATGTCAAGGAAGGAATGATCGGGGTACAAATGACACTTTACAACTCCTCCATGATATTCCCATGCCCTTGCTTGCTGGACTGTCCAGTTTCAGCAGCCTACTCAATCTGCAGGAATGCTGCTGGTTTTCACAGACAATTTGTCAAATATTAAAGAAATTTACCTTCAAATATGTATACATGAGAGAGAAGAAATCTTTTCCTAATTCATGTATCCATGCTTGGGTACCCGTGTCCCAGTAATGCTGAATTTCCTAAGTCCAGGTCTAAAACTCCCAGCATGGCTCCAGTGAGCATTCACTCTTGGACAAGGAACAATCAACGACAAAAAACATACATGCTGCAGAAAAGGAGAAAAAGAAAAAAAAAAACCCAACAACAAACTATTGCTATTTAAGAAAGCTTTTAGTCTGGCTACACTGAGATGATTCAACATGAAGGCAAATAATTAAAATGCTGGAATTGAGAAAACCTTTAAGAAAAGATGATGAAAGAAGCCATTCACGGACTAATTAACAGATTGCTTGAAGCAAATGTTAACAATTAACTGATTGAGTATTTCAAGGTGTGGTTCAATTTAAACCTAGCACCTCTGATTGCTTACTTACTTTAACACTTGCATGCTTGCAAATGGTTGCTCTGTTCATTCAGCTTGTCTTCTTCCTCCTGCCACTTTTTGTTCTGAGTTCTGGAAGGTCCTCAGAGATGGTCCTTAAACTTATGGTGTTGCTCATCTTGATCTGTGCAAACAATTCAGGGTCATCCAGGATTGTGGTTTCTGTGGAGGATCTGCCTTTGCCAAGGTGAGCATCTACTGAAATCTCTTTGGAAGATGCTGAGAGGTTATTGCTGCTGGGTTGATTATCATAAGTGTCAATTATCAATTGTTGACCTTCACTGTTGGTGATTTTTAATTGGAAATTACTTATGCTTAAAAGTGTACAGAACTGATTTGAAGTCTGTGAAAACTGAAGAAATTCAATCTTCCTTATCTGTCTAAATAAAAAGCTTGATGATCATCTCTGGGGGCTTGGTGATCTCCTGGATAAATGTGACTTCTGATAAGTGAGAGGTGAAACCAGGCCTGTCTGAAAGAGAAAACAAGATGGTCATTTCACCCTTGGCATTAGCAATTGTTTCTGTGGCTGAGCCACCCAGGGATGTGGTGGGTAGTCTGTCTGTCCAGTTCATTGTTTTACATCTGGCTGGGAAGGGGTATGTGGCTACTGGCCAGCACAGTTAGGTGAAATTGTGATTTATTTATTTATTTATTTATTTATTTTATTTGTCTCATGGAATCATAGTGGAATGGAGTGTGGATGAGACCTGGAGGTCCTCTAGTCTAACTACCCCCAAGGCAGAACTTCAAACTTGGATCAGGTAGCTCTATTCTTGTAATCTTGCTCGTGTAAAGTTCCTTTTCTGATGAGGGATAAGATCCCTCTTGTTACATGCTTTGGGGAGTTAACAGGCTGTAATGTTTCATATCCACAATCCAGAGACATGAAAGTTGAGAAGACATCCTGAGCAGGATTTGCCTTATGTCTCTGGCCTTTGGGTGACTTCTTTTCTCACTATGGGTGAGCATTGTTTTCTTTGCATGTAGTTACCTGACACACTTACCCGACACTTAATCACTTCTGGTTGCTGTTTTGCTGGGTGTATTCAACAGAAAGTGTCTTGGGGGCAGCAGAACTTGGCAAGGGTAAAAATCCTGCTCAGCTTGGGGTTATGAAATGCTTTCTTGCCCCCACTTCCCAAGGACTTATTATGAAGGGACTCCAGGCTAAATCAGACTGGAAAAGCTGCCCAACACTGTGATTTAGGGGATCTTAAAAGTGAGTGCTCCTTATCAGCAGCTGGGCATAGGATGGGCCTTGCATCTCAGCACCGTGCCTGCAGGATGGAGCGTGGGTCTGCAGTGAGGATGGCTTGAGAATTTGGCTGTGGGGATGGTCTGGGCACCCTAGGGGCTGGACCATGCAGAGCAGGAGAGAGCAAACAACAGAGCAACCACTGATAGATGGCACAAGGCACCACTGCTGCCCAGCTATCTGTAAGGAAAATATTTGCAGAGATGCCCAGCTCCAGTGCACTGTGTTTTGGAGCTAAGGACTTGCTCCTTAGGCGTGTTTTTCTCTCTGCAGCATTTGAGATCTGCTCTGTTTCTAAAGTCTCTGTGCTGTCTGGAGTCATTTGGAAAGCATGGCCCCAACACAAAATCATAATTCTGGTTTGGTTTCATTTTTCTCCAGCTGACAGAATGGGTGAAACTCCTTCCTTCTCAAACCTGGCTGCTGAGATTAAAATCTGTTTGGAAACAGGCTTGATTCATTTTTTTTTTTTCTTCTCGGCATCTTCAGACCAATTATTTCTCTGAAATCACAGGCATCTCGATTGTTGGCTTGCAGCATTTACAGAAGCTGCAACCAGTGCTCGGTCGCAGCCGGCACACTGGGATACACAAGTCGCAGCTTGTGAGCTGTGCCTATATTCCTGCCTGTCCCTGCTCTGGGGCTTGCTCCTCTGGACAGGCCCAGCCCACTGGCTGTGTGGTCAGAGGGAGGTGATGTTATTGGCATGACTTGCAGCATTTACGCTCTGTCTTCCCCACATGGGACTGGTTTTCTCAGCCTGGGGGGAGGCAGGGGAGTGTTTGACAGCTCTGTAGTTAGATGCTTTTGTGACAAGCCTGTTCTCAACAGCTCCAGGTTCAAGGTTGCTTTTAAATGCATTATAAAGTAATTTCTTTGTTTTCTGTCCCCCCTCCTCCTTGGGGTTCAAGCATCTTAGTATGTTATGACTAAAAAAAGCCTGATGACTGTTCTTCCACAATTAGGTGGCATAGTGTGGAGCTGCTGGCTCCAGCACAACATCTGTTAAGAATCTCGTGATTATAGCCAACAGGGTTTTTCACCTTAAGTGAGGTTTCTGTAAACTAATCTACATCTGCATAGTTTTGTTTGTGGTCCTCCAGGTGATGAGGGAAAATGTAGCTGCAAGGCTTTGATCTCCAGTGCACCCTTATCCCAAACCACTGTCGAGAAGCCTTAATTGTACAAGATGCAAAATAAAACCTCTGTTAAAGCAGCACTTAGATTTTTAATTTTTTTTTTTAAGTAGACCTGGACTCTCAGTTAAAATACCAAAATAGAAAGGGTACCAAAATGTAAGAGTCCAACACTGTTAGCTTGACTGTGTTGCATATCCTGTGTATTTTTTATGATGTGAACCTTAATACATGCATTTTACTAAAAAGCCCTGGGTTTAATATTGGGTTGCTTGTAAAAATGCAATCCATAAAACCTGAGCAACACGCATCCTGGCTGGCGAGGGGGTGCTGGGTTGGTGGCTGTAATGCTGAGCTGAGCATCCCTGGCCCCACATGGCCATGCATGGTGTCCTGAGTGAGATAAGACTCCAGCAGCTCGTTTTAGGAAGCCCCTGGCACTTTCTGAGCCGAGATGGCCCCTCCTTCCAGCTTGCAGATTCACCTCTGCAGGTATCTGTGGGCAGATGCTATCTTGCTCTGACGCCTTCTTTCCATCCCTCTACTTGCCTACAAAAAATGCATCAGATTTGGCTTAGTTTGGTACTCCAGTGTCTTGCCTTCATTGTTTCACAATTCTAAAGCACTAAAACCGTGTCATTGAACACCATGGGAGGGGACACAAAGCCCTTGCCCTGAAGAATTTCAAATGTCTTCAAACTAGAGCGTTTAATCCAATATTTTCTAATCCAAGTACAGAGTTATTTTTCGATGTATGCATTTAGGGTTTGGGTTGGGTTTTTTTGTGGTTGTTTTTTTTTTTTGGGGGGGGGGGGTTGTTTTCAAGGAAACGTGGCTTTACTTTTAAAAGGTTGAGGAACTGCCTTGTTAAGCTACCACCTCATTCTCTG
>JANHGN010007695.1:0-15038 GCA_024605025.1 Megaceryle maxima | reverse complement strand
TTTTTTTTTTTTTTTGAATGAAGAGTAGAATAAAGGGAGCCCTGGGTAGTAACTGAAGTTAGCATATAACTGAGGAGCAGAAAGATGTGGCCCCAGGCAGATGCAAGGGGAAGGGAGTGCCAGCAGGTGACAGAAGGAGGAAAAGTAGGTAACAGTGGGGACAGACTGATCACAGGGACTGGAGTAGACAGTTGCAGAGATAAAACAATGAGAGGTAAAATTTCTTCTCTGCCGATAAGATTTGTATGGGGGAAAGGGAAGAGCAATAAAGAATTTTTTAAGAGTTACTGTGAAGCTTAAGAGTTTCTTAAAATATATTACTTTGTCCTTCAAAGAGACTGACCTAATTTTATTTTTATTTTTTAATAATGTAATAATTGATAATAGATTGAATCTCCATTCTATTACAAATCCTTTTGCACAGTAACAACAGAGCAAAAAGTCTCTGGTGGTGCATTAGAAAATGTAATTTGAGCTCCAACCTGGATGGAGTGTGTTTTATTCCAGAGCTAGCAACACTATGTGCCCAAACTTTTCCCTCTTACAGCTTTTGATGAAGCTCCATCTGAAAAGCTGTAGCCTGTGAATGTTTTCCATCCCCCTTGGTTGTTTCCAGCCCTACAATAAGTGTTAAGGAACTTCAGTGCTTATAAATTAATTTTCAAAGCCTCTCCAGCCTCTGAAACCATCTGAAATGGGCTTTGCTGCCAGAGGGCATGGCTCGGCCAGCTCTGGGGATGCTGGTGCTTTGCAGGAGAGGGGGGTCAGACCATTCATTTGGCATGACCAGAAAGCACGACTTCAAGGTCCAGCTTGAGGGGTCCAGGGAACCCTGTGTATCTCTAAAAATCCAGTGTGTTTCTTCTTCATTGGCTTCTTGCCAACCCCTGCCAGAGGGGAACTGGACCTGCTTTCAAACACTGGAGTTTCTCTCGCTGCTGCCATGGACGCTCTGTAAAGCCTGAACCTGAGGTTTTCTGCCTACCTAGGGATGCCTCAGGGACACACACACACACACACAGAGTGAAGGAGAGTTGCCTTCTCCCTCGGCATGGGCTGAGTGGGGCAGTGAGAGAGAGAAAAGTGCTGGCTGCTCTGCAGGCTATCTCCAGGACCCTTTTCTGTGGCAATTATCACAGGGGCATCTAGAGAGCATGCCTGCTGGTGTGGAACGCTTTATCTCCTCTGGAAGTAGAAAATTTCATTCTCCTATGCTGTCTGACTTGCATCTCTCCAGAGTATTAAGATTAGCTCCAAAGGAAGTGTTTATGAAGGAACATTTAAGTGCAAAACTGCTTACTTGGTAAAAATGCAACAAAAAATTGCAGGAGAGGGAGGAAGAGCAGTTGTGGACCTTGAGCTTCTGATACACAATGATGTTAAAGCACATGTGTGTGATGTTTCTTCTACTGACATCTTAAAAATGCCAAGTCAGCACGGGCCAGCATACAGATAAGTGTGGGGCTGATGAATGCTTGCACGGGGGAAGTGTAGCTGGAAAGCATGTGGTCAATGAAAAAGTGCAGGCAGATAGTGTTGCAAGCAGGTACTTCTCCAGCAAAGCCCACGTAACTTGGGGTTTTGCTGCTCGGCCCTTGGCACAGGGACAGTTACCAGAGCTGGTGACACACACACTGTCCAGCTGTGCCAGCCTGGGCTGAGCTGTCTCTTCTGTAACCAGGCTGCTTCTAGCACCTCATTTAAACCTTGCCTGGCTTTGCTTCCTATCTGCATCTGGTGCTCTTAATGTCTTGTATCAATGATCCAAGACATGGGAGTGATCCACCTTCAGCAGTGTGTGTACAGCACCTTGCACAAAGTCCTGAGGTCCTGCTCAGGCACCAACCACAAAATGAGAACATTGCCACTGTTTTCTAGGAGATGTGCCCTCCCCAGGACACAGAAGTTGACAAGTCCTATTAAGTACCAAATGTTTTATTAATCACCAGCATAAATTAACACATAAAACCTACAGAGCTTGTTGGCAGGAAGGCAAGTCGCTGTTGCCCCAAGACTGGGATAATTTATGCACCTTTCTTTTCATGTGCTGTGTTTTCCTGCAACTTTGCAAGAGTTAAAATCCTTTGGAAAATGGTGTGTGTGTGTTGGTGTGCGTGGACTCCAAGCCCTGATTATTTGAAGCACCTTGTTTAGTGGGTCACTGTGGTACATGGCTTGAAGGAGAGGCTGAAGTTAACGTCCACCTCACTGCGACACGAGGTTTCTGTGTGAAAGCACGTCCGGTGAACCCCAGAGCAAGGCTGAATTCCTGCTCCCATTGGAGTCAGTGAGAGTCTTGCCACTGACCTTGACGGATCCAGGCTTTCACCCCCTGACTATACAGTAGCTGATCCAGCCCTTTTGTCCATCAATCTCGTGCAAGTGAGCTGTGCTATAAATCGCTCCTTGAAAGAGAAGAATGGATGCCACTTCAAAGTCTTCCCCTTGCAGCGTTGCCCCACAGAGGTTGGTCCTGGCTGGGAGCTCTCTTTTGTGGGCGCTGCGGTTTCTGATGGCACCGTTCAACAGAGCGACAAGTTGTTTGGTTTTTTTCATTTTTTTCTTTTTTTTATGTGTTTGTAAAGTAATAGATCAGTTAGAGGAATAGCTGCATGCTGTCTGGAAGCACAGAGGATGCAGCAGGTTGTGGAGTGAGCTTTAAAGAAACCTGCTGGTTTGTGCTGAGCGAGGAGCAGCTTGTGGGGATTTTTCAAGAAGCATTTGCTCGTTGGCTCAGTCAAAGTCTTATTCATAAAATGGATGCAGCGTTCAAAGGAGACCCTGTCTCTGCCCTGAGGATTTGCTCAGTATCAGCTGGTCTGCAGGGAAAACCATGGAGGGCAACTGAGAGTGCAGCTGCCCCAGAGTTCTTTTGGAGCAGGAGGGGATGCAGACCCCATATGACAGTAGCTGCCTGGAACAGCAGCAGTCCAACCCACCGAGCAAGGGCTGCCTGTGCAAAATACCATCTAGAAAGTGATTTGTGGAGCTGAGGAAACGAAGAAAGGACCCCAGCAGTAGGGCAGGCTATTCCCACTTTGCAAAAGGCTTTCTCCAGCTCTCGCAACATCCTAAGGGCTGCTGGAGCTTTTTTTTTTTTTTTTCCCCCCATCGTGAGCCTCCCACTGACTTGTGGGCCTCTCGCTGGCAATTTGGGCAGAATCTGCTTTGTTAGATGGCCTCCTGCTGCTCTTTTCTTTCCTTCTCCCCCGACCCCTTTCTCTTTTCTTTAAAAGCTTTATTGCAAAGCCATAAGTCGTTTCCCACCTCTGTGCCTCTCCCTTCTCAGACCCCTCTCCTAAGTCACTGGGTTGGGGGTTTTTTTTCACCTATATATTTAAGTCAACCCCAATAATATTCACCCTGCTGTCAGATCTCAGCTTGTAAAATTACCAGGTTGTCTTGAAAGTCAGAATTAAAAACTATTAAAGTTTCAGCTTCCTTTACCATCTCTAATCTCATTGCAAGATTCACGTTTCCCATCTCTTCAGAGACTCTCCTGAGCAGCCCCATCGTTTGCCAACAGTTGGCACTCTGCAAGGGGTCTTGTGTGGCTGCATGTGACAACCAAGAGAGAATATGGATGTTCACATCCTGGCCACCCCTGTCAGGACTCAGACAGCGATCAGAAAGAGCTAGTCTAAAAAAAAAATCCAACTTTTGTGCAGTAGCTAAATGTACACTCACCTTACACAGCCAGAGGCTCGTGCACTGCAGCTGAGTGAACCCCAGAGCATTTGCCACCTCCCCGTGTACAAGCAATGAGCAACCAGCTGCTCCTATCCACAAATGCCTTCATTTTAGAAGCTGATAATGGATTAAATGAGTCACTTTAGATAGCCTGGGGTTCAGAGCTGTAAAGGTACTTGCTCTGCTACCACCTGCATCAGGTGCCTGGGCTGTAGGATGGAGCAGGTCCATGCCTGGCACCCAGCGTAAGTGCCCTGTCTCAGGGACTTGCAGTGTGAGAAAGCAAAACCCAACAGGTTTGGGGCTGATGGGTGCCTGTTCTTAAGGGCCACCCTTGGCTCAGTCACAGATTTGATGTTTGTAGAGCATCCAGAGCTGTGTGAGACCCTCCCATGTGCCTACTGGTCACCTTGGTGAGTTCCATACTGTGGTTAGGGAAGAGCTTTGTTGCTGAGTGGAATAAATGGGCCATCAGAGTAAAAAATGTGACCGTGTCTGTCTCTGTTGCAGTGCAAAACAGTGACATGACATCCAGGGCAGAAGTCCTAAGAGCTTCACTTGCCTCTTGCCAGAGTAAAGACTGCCATTATAAATCATTTGCTCCTTTCATTAAAGCTTCAGTAAAAAGAAAATTGGCTTCAAAATTTCAGATGTAAAGTACTAAATTGGAGGAGAGGTTAGCTGGAGAAAGAGCTTTTCCAGAAACACCCTTTTTGGGCAGCTCTTCAGATGGCATTAACTGTCATCTTCGGGGGAAAAACTCACCTAGGGCCTGTCGTATCAAAGCCCCTTATTCTGTCATTTAGGACAAAACAGTACAAACCCCCAGGGACAGGAAGGGAGAATTAAAACAGGCAGTGCAGTTTCTACCTCTCCCTCTTTCCAGCTCAGGAAGGCCATCAGCAGACTGAAGGCACCATTATTATTCCATCCATGGTGAGGTCCCATTGCAGACAGAGGAACAATGCTCCAGTCTCCCCCTCGTTTTCAGGCCATGGCTTTTATTTAGAGTTTTATTTAGGCTTTGGGTGCTGTTACTTAGATATTGATTTAAATTTTTTTTTTTTAACTAATTCAGCCTGTTTCTTTTTCTTTTTTTTTTTTCCCCAGTCCTTTTAAAGGCATTTTCTGTATCAGTCTAAGGGGCACTCCTGCTGTGGAGGACAGCCCCGAGAACCTGTGCAGTGGGAGACTAGACCCTCCTGGGAAAACTCTGCTGACTTCAGATAGACCTTAATTTATTTGATAAAGGCAAAACTGTAAACAACCTAATCTCCCCCTCAGGCCCTAGCAGGCCTTCTAATTATTAGCACCAGAAGGAAGCCAGGTTAGATTCCTACTCCACTGAGCTGGAGGGGTTATAGCCACTTCTAGGTCTCTATCTTTTAAAATTTTTTAACAGTAAAATGTTTAGGTCTGTTCTGGTAATCAACAATAAAATCTTTGCTGGATGCTCCTAATTTGCTGGATCCATGAGCACCGCTGACTTTTTTTGGTGCTTTGTGGAAGTATGTCCTGGACCAGGGTGTTTTGGTTTACCACTTTCATTGCATCTCAGGGAAAATAAAGAATGCAAAGAAAGTGTGAGGAGAAACAATGTTGGGGTGTTTTTTGTGTGTTTTCTTTTTCATTCCTCCCAGGTAAAGACTTCTCTTTTTTCTCAGACTTTTTCTCTCGGAAGCTGTAATAATCACAACTGCAACAAAGAAAAAAGTAAATGTAAGAGGTATCTCTCCAAAGTCTGCAGACTTGAGAGCAGTTGAATAAGACAGAGCTGTGTGAAGGTAATGAAGGGCAATAAAAGATGTCTGTGTCCTCCTTGCAGGATGTGTTTTTTTGGTAAATTATTTTTATATTTTATGACACTTCAGGATATTCACATTGTGTTTTGGCAGTCAGCTGGAGCTGCAGGGTGTATATAAACCAGCTGCATGTATTTAGGGACTTCAGTTATCTGGACCCTGTGTTTTTTTCCTTTATACAAAAGGCGAAAGGTGCATTTCCCCTGGTACCTGCAGCCAGGCTCTTTTGTTTCCTCTTGCATCTCCAAAGCTGCCAGGCACTTTTGAAATCAGCATTGGATTTGCATTCCAGATAGCAGATGCTTTTTTAAAAATGTGACTATGGCAAATCATAGGGGGTTGAGCAATTGTATTGCTCAAGTATAGACAATTTTACCCTGTTCCTGTGCAAAATATTCCTTCCTCATTCAGTATTTGTACAGACTTTCCCCCCTCGGCCCATTTTCTCCTTCTTAGCTGCCTAAGGGAGTTCCTGCTCTTTTATTTTCTTTTTTACTCATTAGCACCTTCACTCGGGTCCACTTTGGATTACTTTCTAAGTAACTTTTTTTTTTTTTTGAGGGGTGTGTGTATTTTCACAGTGCATTTCACATCATTGCATGGCTTTGATCTCAAGCTGATTTCCTCACGCATGCTCGGCCACCCACCAGTCCCATTCAGCATAACTGAAAAGAAATATTTCTATGTCCCAGCCAGCCTTGCTCACCCCTTGCACTGCTGCAGGCAGGGGCTGAAGCCAGCTCCTCTGGCACTGGTGCCAGCCTTGGCTTTGCCCGCTCCAGCTGGCAGCCACCCGTGCCACTGGCTGCAGTGCCAGGCAGCTTCCAAGCTGCTGGAGGTGAAAACATCACCATGTTTTGGAGGTCTGAGGCTTGAGTGCTCAGGGGGTGAAGGGAGCAGCCTGTGCCATGGCAGTGAGGACATGCTCCTGGAGCATCACTGCCACCAGAGCTGTCCTTGTCCTCAAGCTGGCTGGTGAATTATAGCCAAGCCTTTTTCTCATAAGGAGCAGAGAAAAGTATTTAATCCTTAATGAAACTTCTTTTTAAAATGCCTTCTTTACTTAAAACACAAACAGATTTCTTCTCCCTACCCCTTTCCAAAGCAGAGTTCAGCCTCCAAAGTGGACAGGCATCTATGTGCTTTCTGGAAAGGACTAAGGAAGCTCTGCCCTTTCCATGTTGTTTTTATTTTTCTTTGGCATACGTGATGGACATACAAGAGATGTACCATCCACACATCCAGCACGGGGGGGCATGAGGAAGTAGAGTTTTTACCCATGTTGCCTCTTCTTAAACTCAACGTGAGCCATCAGTGTGCTCTTGCAGCCCAGAAAGCCAATCGTATTCTGGGCTGCATCAAAAGAAGTGTGGCCAGCAGGTTGAGGGACGTGATTCTCCCCCTCTACTCCACTCTGTTGAGACCTCACCTGGAGTACTGCACCCAGTTCTGGAGCCCCTATTACAAAAAAGACATGGATGTGCTGGAACGTGTCCAGAGAAGGGCCACGAGGATGATCAGTGGGCTGGAGCACCTCTCCTGTGAGGACAGACTGAGAGAGCTGGGGTTATTCAGTTCGGGGAAGAGAAGGCTCTGAGGAGACCTTTTTGTGGCCTTTCAGTATCTTAAGGGGGCTACAAGAAAGTTGTCATGGGACTTTTTAGGCTGTCAGGCAGTGATAGGACTGGAGGGAATGGATTAAAACTAGAGATGGGTCGATTCAGGTTAGATATTACAGAGAATTTCTTCACCATGAGGGTGGTGAGACACTGGAATAGGTTGCCCAGAGAGGTGGTGGGATCCATCCTTGGAGATTTTTAAGACCAGGCTGGATGGAGCTCTGAACAACCTGCTCTAGTGGGAGGTGTTCCTGCCAATGGCAGGGGGGTTGGAACCAGATGATATTTAGGGTCCCTTCCTACCCTGACAATTCTATGATTCTCCAGCACCTGTATCTGGAGATGCTGTTAGCTGAGCTTTAAAACCATGCTCATAGTTTAGAAATATTTTGTTCTTCTTTCTCCTAAAGCACTGGAGACTGATGGTAGCTAAAGCCATGCTGGGCAGCGTGTTTGCTCCTGATCTATGAAAGATCTCTCCTGTGTCTCCTTGGTGTCCTGCTCAGGGATTTATAGGCAGATTCGGAAGCTGGTGGCACTTTTTTTTTTTCTTTTTTTTCAAAACTGGGCTGTCTGGGCAGAATTTGGCTTCTTCACCAGGGTTTGCTGTTGTGGTTGGTCTTGGCACCAGCTCAGAGGGTCAGGGTACTGCCAGAAGTCTCCAGTGCTTCTCTTGTTTGTGGTATTTTAGTATTTCACTACTTTCTTTATGATCTTTCCTAGATCAACAGTTTGCTGGAGGTTGTCAGAGCTACTGGGGGTGGTGGATGCTTCATGGGTCCTGAACCAAATGCCTGTTAGCTGGCTGCATGCCCCTGGCTAGAAATGGGGTCTAGTTACAGGGTGGTCCCTGCAGTCCTGGTGCTCAGAATTTAAAATAGGGCAGTCTCCTTTGCAGACATAGCTGCCTCTTTGGAGTCAGGAAGGTGACTGCAAGGGACCATAAATCCTTCTTCTCACTGCAAGTTCAGAACCTGGAGGTTTAATATCCTGCATTAAAGTAATACCTCCCTCCATCCACATTCTGCCAACCCCTGGCTGTAAAGGCAGAGGATGATGAGGCAGTGGAGGCTGAAGTGTTTTAGGAAGGCTGACAGCAGTAATAGTCACCAGTACCAAGCTTAGTTTAGGTTTATTGAAACAGCTTGTCTGGGACCAAAAGACCCCATAAAACCCCAAAGAAAGATTCCCATCAGCTTCAATGGGGTTTTGGCTTTGGCTCGACGTGGAAAGGCTCTGACTGACTCCATCGGGGTCTGGATGCAGCCCAGCAGAGCCTCACTCCTCTGAGTGCCCTCCCTGAGCTCTCCTGCCTCAGGACAGGCACTGGGGTTTATGTCTGGAAGAACTGCTCATGCCAGGGAAGATGCAACTTGTCCAGCCCGTGGGAGAAGAGCAAAGGGTATCTGTGTATGCGGAGCATCTCACACATACTCTAAGTTAACTCTTAAAAAAATAATGTAATGATATAACTTTAAACACCCGAGTCCCAGTACCCTCATGATTAGACTTGAGGTCAGCTTGAGGCTGACTCCTGCCTCCGTAAGAAGGGCTCAGACTGGAGAATATGAACATTTCATGGATGGGGTTAACACAGATAACTTACTCCTGTGCCCATCCTTGCTGGACCCTCAGGAGATGCGTTTGTCCAGATCTGCTGGAAAACCAGCATTTCCCAGGATGTAACTCCTTTCAGTGCTGTTTCAAAAGCTGCTGGAATGCAAGAGACTTCCAGAGTATTTTAATAAATATAAAAATTTAAAACAAGTGCAGACATGCTGGTTCTTGCCAACTCTCCTTTTCCCATTCAGGGGGTGTGTTGCATTACTTTTTTCTTAAAGTAGCAGCGGAAGAAAGAGTGAGGCAGACTACAACAATGCGTGGAGAAAAAACATCACTGCCCTGCTCCTAATTTCTCCCCAACCTCTTTGAATAGCTCGTCCCATGCTGCTTCATCCCACTCCAAGCAACCAGACAAGTTTTCCCACAGGAAGCGCCTTCGGGATTAGAAAGGCGAGATTTTTATATGGAGCGTGTTTGTTTCTCCGATCACCCGGGAATATAATGGCTGAGTCAATCACTTGTCAGAGAGGGCTCATTACAGCCAGCGGGGACAAGGAGCTGGGCGGTGGAGGGCAGGCTGTGCACAGCAGGGTGCATGGCACGGGCAGCTCGCTCTTTCTTTGCCCCAGTGCTGCTCCATTCTCTTGCCTAATGCCGATGGAGGACGCGTCACGGCGGCTGGCGGGGTGCCCTCAGCCGAGCCCCAGTGATGAAGGATGCTTGGCCCATTGCTGTGGGGGCTGGGTCCCAATGGCCGCCCTGAGGACACGTGCCACCCAGAGTGACCCATGGGTAGGGTTGGGGAGCCTGTCCCACGTTTCTCCTGCTGCACAGATGCTCCCCTTCGTTCCCACCTCTCTTCACAACCCACCACAACCTCAGCGATCTGCCTGGCCCCTGAAATTGGTGCAAAATGAGGGCAACACTAATTAGTGCCATTAGCCCTTTGCTCCTTCCCTGAGGGATAACGAAGGCAGCAGTTGTCCCACTGAAGCTGGGTGTGGCTCTGCCTGGGGCTGCCAGGGTGTATGCAGCAGAGATGTGCTGGCACCTCCCCGGGCCTGTCGAGCTGACCTGAGGTTAATTGAGAACAGGTCTCTTAACCCATTTTGCAGAGAAATTTGTTGCCTGTGTCCCTCCTGGCTGTGGGATTATGGGTTTCTCACCTTACTGGTGTCCCACCAGCTCCAGGACTATCTGTGGGCTCTCTTGCCTGGAAATGGGATGAGGCAGCAGGAACGTCCCTGAGCCAAAAGCTAATCCCGCTCCACGCAACCAGGAACTTACTTATGCTCCATAGCTGCAGAAATTAGCTTCCCCCCAACCCCCATTTCAAAGTTAATCCTGCCCAGAGCTGCTTCAGCACAGTCTCGCCTCCCTGGTATCTATAGGCATGGAAACTCAGCCATTTTGACATTTCTGGCTGTGAATCCTGCCCTTAGCAAACACACTTGATGCTGATACAAGGTCTCTTGGCTGCCTGTGCTCGTACCCATCTGTCACCGTGGCACTGTGCCCGCGAGCAAGATGCTCTTCTATATTTGCTGCAGCCATAGGTGCCAAGCAGACCAGATGTTTTCAGCAGGAAAGTGAAATGGGGAGGCAGGGTCCTTCTTTAAAACTCCCAGCTCTCTTGGCAGTGCTGTGGGGCAGAAGCGTGCGGAGGCACCTTGCCACATCCCCACTGTCCTCGGCCAGCATGTCCCTACTCCCCCACTGTGTTTGCTAAACCAGGCTCATGCCTGCGAAGGGAGAGTCACCTGCTGCTCACAGCAAACTGCCTTTGCCTGCAGAGTCCCCACCTTCTGAGGGGCAGCCAGGAGGGACAGCTGATGCTGATGCCAGTGCAGGTACCGGTGCTGGTGTGGGTAGTGGTGCTGGTACAGATACTGGTGTGGGGCTCTGGCAAAGCCGAGGTGAGGAGTGCGTGATGATGCTCACAGCTGGCTTTTGCATTTTGGCACCTCTCCGCAGCCTGTGAGCCAGCACTTGCTCAGACCTCAGACAAGTCCCAGGAGAGACGGTAAATAAGATGTTATTTTCCTCTCTGGCTGAGCGGTAATTTTCTGCCAGCCCACATGAGCAGGGAATTGCAGTGTCTAATCACAACTCCTTTTTCCCTTGGCTGTGTGGCTCAGCCTCAGGAGAGCAAGGCAGTGTGGGCAGCAGGGCAGGAGCAGGCAGGGCAGGAACAGGCAGGGCACTGGCTGAGTCCAGGAGTCCATGAGCCAGAGACAGGTATAAACCACCAAATGGTGAAAGAAGGATACTCTGCCTCTGAAGGCTCCTCTGGCAGATGGGCTGCACCAAGCTGTGCCTTTTGGGACAAAACACCACCTGTCACTGCCTGGGTGGCTGCACATAGGCAGGGCAGAGTGAGCCCCAATCCTTCCTGTATCAGGGGCGCAGGACAGGCTTGTGCCCCATCATCTCCATTGTGTGCAGCAGCCTCCCCAGAGCCGGGGGAGAAAAGAGTGGGAGCACCTGGTGCCTGGTTATTCTGAGGAATCTGAAGTTTTTTGAGCAAAGAAAAAACCCAAACCATCAGTAGCAGTTGTGAGTGTTTCAGGAAACAATTTGTTCATATCTGTTCTCACCAGCAAAAGAAAAATCAACCCTATAGGATTACAGCCTGCTCAAATCTGGGAATAAAGGCTGTTTGAAGTTCCTCTCTATTAACAAAACCCCTGGAGTTTTTTTCTTGATATCGTTGTCAGGGAAATGTTGAGGTTGGAGATATCCACCCTGTATATATGCTGGCTCCCCTGTCAGATGGAGGAGCTGAAAGAAATGTGTATGCTGGAGATTTTTTCCTAGTGCTGAGACCATTGAATATACCAAATTCCAGGTAAATTGAAGAGGGGCCATTCTGCCTAAGAAGAAATGTGATTCTGCAGGGCTACTTACTTGACACAATAGAAAAATTGCATTTGAAACACAATGCAAGCAAACCATTAGAGTAATTCTTGCAAAGATCTGGTGGCTCTCTATTTACTGTTCTGACTGACTTAAAACCTGAACTGCATCTGTGTTACTCTAATTAAGCAGCCCAGTGCTTCTCTAGTGTCATAGCGAGCATCTTGTCATGAAGTCGAATGCTGGAAAATAGTTTGAAGGCTCTTGAGACCAAAACCTGTGTTTTTATTGCTGTTGGCTGATGATGTTTGTGGAAGTTTGAGCAATGACCTGATAATTTGCCAATCACCATGAAACATGCGCTGTTAAACTTCTCTTCTAGGTGTCCCATGTGAAATCTCAGCTGCTTTAAATGCTTTGTGAAATACAACTGTGCTTTTTAAATTTATGGGGAGTTGTGATAGACCTGGGAAGCTGATGCTGCTGGCTTGAAAACAGATGAAACTGTCTTTTTTTCAGTGCAGAAAATGGAACTTTTTCCTTTTTGTATTAGCTAGTGCCTGTGAGGACTAAGCCGATTTGTTGAGCCAACTTCAGAGCTTGCAGCATTTGTTTGTTTTTAAGTAGAGCTGGCCAGAAAACAAAGATCCTATAATACTACTGTAGGGAGGACTTGGGTTTCCTTACCTTTAATTGTGAAACCTCAAGAAACTTTTGGTTTTGGAATTAAAAACTGTTGAGAGGCAGAAATTCATCCACTCCGGACAACAAACGCCTACAGAAGATCCACAACCTGCTGCTGCTGGAGATCCTCATCAGAAAGCCTGTTCATCAGAGCTGATGTGGTTCCCCCAAAATTAGGTGGTTTCGATAGATCGGTGCTCATCATAAATTTTTTTCTTTTTTTTTTCTCCTTTTCAAATCCAGCATGTAAGGAGGGATCAGAGAGGTTTCTGACCTGCCCAAAGCAGAGGAGGACAAGCCCTTGTGAAGCCAATTCCTAGTTCAGAAAGGCTGGAGCAAGGCTACTGGGGAGAAAGAGACTCCTCTTGGCAAAATTCCTAATAAGCAGGTAGGGCTATTTAAGCCTCGAGGTGTATTTAATGAGATTAAAGTGCCCTGGTTGCTTTCTCTTGCTCTCTTCCTGTCCTAATTATCTTCCACTTGAACTCCCCTCCCAGGCCACTGACATTGCTAGAGGCACCAGGGATGCCCACAGGGATCTGGAGAGGTGGCTGTGTGTGTGCAGCACCCATGGGTGATGGTGTGGGCCCACGGGGTGTCCACAGGCAGGTCACACAATGTGGTGGGGCCTCTTTCTCCCCGTGGGACCCCATGGTGCCCCAGGGACACAGAGCACCCAGCCAGGAAGGGAAGCAGGGCTTTGGGCACGGCCACAGCCCTGGGGATGAGGCATGGAGGCAGGTCAGCACTGAAGGACCTGTTCTCCTGCCTGTGGCTGGTTTTGTCACAAGTCAGTATTTTGGAGCAGAGGAAATAATTTGCTTTTATTTCTTCTCCCCACCACTTGGTCTCCAGTTCCTCCTCTCCCCACTCCCCCATTAAGATGCTGTGATGAAGCTGCTGACCCATTTCTGGGACCTTTCTCATGTCTTCCAGCACACCTAGGGGAAGATCACTGTCAGCAGAGATGCTGTTCGTGTTTTTATGCTGCGTGGTGAGGATGCCCAGGGAGATGGGTAGTGGTGATTCACCCTGCAGGGCTGTGCCAGGGCTGCCACCCTGCCTGATACCAGTATAGGCATCATCCTGGAGCAGATGGGAAAGGAGCAGTGCCCTCTTGTTAGGGAGGATTTGCTTCATGTGGCAAATGAAAGAGAGGGAGCAATGAAAGAGAAATCAGTGAAGCACCCATCCCTCCTGCAGAGGAGTGAACACGGTGTTCTTGGGCTCTTCCCACCTCCCTTCTGCCAAGGGCTGCTCTCAGATGAGGTTTTCCAACTCACAGAATCACAGCATGGGTTGGGGTTGGAAGGGACCTCTGGAGATCAATTGGTCCAACACCCCTGCTCCAGCAGGGTCACCTGGAGCAGGTTGCCCAGAATCACATCCAGGTGGGTTTGGAATGTGTCCAGAGAAGGAGACACCACAAACTCTCTGGGCAGCCTGGTCTGGGGTTCCATCACCTCACAGGAAAAGAAGTTTTTCCTTATCCATTTTTTTTCTCTTCCCTCCCAGCTGTCCAAGGTAGGGGAGATCTTGTTGTAGTCTCCTGCCAAGCTGCCTGCTCCAACAAACCCATCAATGCAGCAAGTGGGCAGCATCAGTCTGGGGGTCCCTCCATCTTCTGGACCTGTGAGGTGTCCCCAGCTGGTAGGTCCCTAAATCCTTTAGGAAAGCTGAGCTCTGTGCAGCACATAACACCATGAGGCCATGACTCAGGATTGAGCCCTCAGCACATTAAATCCTTGGGAATGGTTGGAAAAACCCTAACACAACAGTTGCAGCTGCCTGCCAGGTACCCTGCCTGGCTGCCCACCCAGCAGTGTAATGTTGGCAGCACCGGGACCATGGGGTCTCCACCAGCAGATGGACTGTGCTGGCATGGCAGGGTCCTGCCATTGTTTGCTTTGGACTTGGAAGCACCTGGGTGTCAGAGACCTCCCCCAAGAGCAATCACACTCCTCGGGCATCCCCATAACCAGAGATCCTCTCCTCGCAGCCTGGCTGCCCCCAGTACTGCTGAAGGAGCAGTCGTCACTGAAGGGTATTTTTAACATCACCTTGGTAAAACTTAAAGGCTAAAAGTCTTTTGGCAGACAGAGAGCTATTCTTCTCTTTCTGATGAAGAAACTATTTCCTCATACATCTGGTTCATATTTTTCTTTAGGTTTCTGCCAGAAACAATTCTGAAAACAAAATGCAGAGCCGAGCGGAGCGAATGTATACATTCCTGAAGGATTCCTTCACTGCTCCTCTCTAACCCAAACCTACCAGTCCTCCTTAGAAACCTTTTTTTTTTCTTTTTTTCATTTCTTTTTAATTAGTTTTCTTTTTGAAATGTGAAAACATATGGCCTGATTAGCTCTGGAACACTGCTGCCTGCATCGTATAAAATGATCTACATTTAGAAAATAATTACAGTGAATAGGACAAGAAAAATACTCCATCACAGAAATTTATTTTTTTTAATTTCTAATTGTTTAAGCCTATTATCTCTCCAGTCAGATTTGTCTGGAAAGCCTTATTAATGACTGTGAGACACAAGCCTTGCGCTGGGGCCTTGTGGCTCAGAGGTATTGTGTTTTTCCTCGAAATTCAGGTTTCAGACCAGAGAAGGAGAAGTGGCAGCAAGTGGCATTTGAGACTGTGTTTGGCTACACGCAACCTGCTTTGGTCCACTCCTGCTGAACACGTGTGGGCAAATGGCCAGCGTGGCTTTGCTTTTGTAAAGCTTGGTGGGTAGGGCTGTGAAAAAAAAAAAGGGCGGGGGGGGGGGGGGAGGAAAAGAAAAAAAAAAAAGAAAAAAAAAAATAATGAAAAGGAT
>JANHGN010007694.1:10024-28507 GCA_024605025.1 Megaceryle maxima | reverse complement strand
ATAAAGAAATTGCATTTTAACACAGAAGCAAACCTCTTAAAATAAAGTGATTAGCTCTCATTCACCTAAAACTAAAACAGAAAGGAGTTCTCAAAGTTCTAACAAACATACTGAGGACAAAACATACCCATTCTAAATGAGGGTCTCCTACTTTGTATTTAAATGGTTTCATGCTAAAAAGCACATTAGAGGAAGGTACATTTAAATTATCACCAGAAAGAAAGTTATTTTGAGAAATACATTCTTCTTTTTGCATTTATTTTTCATTTCAATATAATGGTTTCTAGTGTGGATTAAAATTTTTGCATTAGAATTCACTCTTACTTTTTTGGTAGGTATTCTGACTTAACATTTCAAGTCCTCTCTACACTGTTTTAGTTTATTTAGCAAGTTATTTAGGGAGGTATTTCACTACTTTCTCACAACAGTTTGCTTTTTACTTCTATTTGATGCCTTCCAATCAAACATTTCCTATCCTTTACTCTCCCTTTGTAACTGCCTTCTGACCATTTCAGTTACCTGAGAAGAGACTTAAACAGCATTTGAGCACTCATTTAAATCTTTTACTGCCTCCTCTATCCATCATTTCAGGGATATGAACACAGATAATTGAATCATCCAGTGGCTTAAATAATGACCTTCCCCGAAAACCAAACAACTGTTTTCTGTTCTTTTGCATCAACTATCAAATATTCCCAGGTCATTTAGCAAGGTCAGTGACACAGTGTTTTTATCTAAAAGACACAAAGACATTGTTATAAGCCATATGGATAACTCAAGAGGTTTTACTAGCATTCAGCAGATTTTGAAATACTCATTTGTTACAAAATCATGTACTGGTTATTTTCTACAAAGTATTGGATTAGCCCAGGGCAAGCATTCTTTCACCAGTTTTATAGGGCATGGTAGCTAGAGTGCAATCCTTGATATAGTGATGCAACTCCAAGTCATTCATATCAGATAACCTGGATATAAATACAGGCTTAAAAATCTCATGAATATAAAGATGTGCCACATCTATGGTGGCATAGACTACTTTCAAAGTCACTGGACAGAACATGCATTCTTGATGCATAAACTCACTATGCATGTTTAAGATATATTTCTATTAGCATCCATTTTATCATATCCCCCTTCCCTATTCCCCATGGTTATCAGAGACCATCTTTACCAGTTCTTTTGGGTGCATCCCTTAAGAAGTCAACAAAGAATGCATCAATTTCAGGCTCCAGCAACACTTTTGTTTCTTCAAATTTCTCCTCAACAAGTTTTGTCACAGTTGAATCAAACCAGTTGACATCCTCTGAGGTTGTGAAACGATCAGCAATAACACGTTTACATTCATGCTTCCACAGTTGTATCAGCACCTATATTTAAAAAAAAGCATTTCAGTCAGATGAGACCCGCAACAAAGCTATGCCAATTTAAAAGCCATGCTTTTTACTCATTTATTTATTTTAAAATCATATTAACACTAGAAAAGAAACAGTAGGATTTGGGGGTTTATTCAGGAGAGATACCTTGAGCTTCTCATTCTGCCCAATAGCATTTTAGGCTTCCGTTCAGTTACCTATGCAAAGAAGCCTTAATCTATCATTTCAAATTGGAGAATATTTACTGAATTAAGAATTTATTTTTTTTTCCCCCATAGCCCTAAAACCATATCCATACCTAATGAACCACTTTTTAAACTGTCATTAAGTAGAAGGTGGGTGGAAATAAGAGCATCATAGCATGAGTAATTTCATGCCAAACATAGATACAATACAAACACTACAATAGTGCCCTTTGCCAATTACAACGGGGCTGGGGGGAGGTGTGTAGAAATAAAATTGCCAAAGGAAAGATTTTTCTAAGGCACGTGCAACAGCTAGAGCTATGATCTTACATTTCTTTTTCTTTTTTTTTAATCCCCAAAACCTTTTCTATTTTTCTATATTTTTTCTATAAGCCAATATTATATCTAAAGTAGATGAAAACCAAAAATAAAATGTATAAAAGTTTATATTTTTCCTTCTCCAAATTCAATATAGCTTTAAAGTCCTTTGGTTTAGTCATAGGATGGAGAAGGAAAACATGCCAGGTTCTTAATCTTTGTAGCACTAGTTTTAATCCTACACTATTAGTACACAGAAGTAGAAAAAATTCTGAGTATTCCTTGAAGACCTCTTGCTTGAGCCTACAGCACTTTGTACAAATGACACACTTTGTCAAGTCTCAGAACTAATATTTAAATTTATACAATCAGATTTTGAGCAATTGACTGTTATACTTCAGAAGACACTGAGAATATATATACATACAATCATCTTAGTGCTGTATATTTTTAGCTTTATAAATTAAAATAAATTCTAAAATTTAAATTTTAGATGTAGTAGAATTCAGGAGTTTATTCAACAAGCAGGGAAGTACATTAAACATGAAATTATATAACCCAAATGTATAACAAATTTCCCGTTATTATCATAAGCACTGCTTTTCCAGCACTTCAGTTTCAGTGTTCAAAATACTAAATGACTTTTCCTTAAAACAATTAAAAGAGAAATTATGCATGAAGTATTGAGCTTCTCTGGAAAAAAAAAAAAAAAAAAAAAAAAAAAAAAACCACAAAAAAAAACCATTTGACTCATTGCTTGTTCCTTTTAAGCTGTAAGAACTCATTTGTCAGACAGATATTATGCAGTGACAGAAAGCCTTAAGAACTAGCGGAAAGAGAGAAACTGTTTATTATTTTTACTCAATATGTAAGTATTTTCATTGGATTAAAACAAGTTCATTGCTTCTCATACTTTTCTCACTTCTTGCAAACAAATTAGCATTTGTCAGTAATAGAACAAGCAGAGAGAAACAAATTCATCTGCCAAAGAAGTAGGTTTTGTTATAGTATGAAACAAAATTGTCATTTCAGTTGGCACTGCAAAAGCTGGACTAAAACATCTTTGCCTCAAAAAAGCACTGACAAACTTTTTTTAATCAGAAATTATATTTTTCTAAAGCAGACTCCAATGCCAAGACTTTTTATCCTCTTTGCTACAATAATTATACACTAATGATAACAAAGCCACTGATGTGCTGCACTTACCTTTGGTTCACTGATCACTTCTGATGTAGTGTTCAGCATTCCTTGCCAAATTCTTGAGAGGTCTCGAAGGTTGAAGACATAATGGAATTTGGCTGGAGTGGGCAACATTTTTAGTTTGGTCATCTGCCACAGCCTACGTGTCAGTGGAACCAGTTTGGATACTGTTTTCTTCACATCTTCTGAAAATCCCCGCTCACTACAATAGTGCCCTTCTCCAATTACACCTGGAGTAGGGTGGGGGGGCAGGGGAAGAAGGTGTGTGGAAATAAAATTGCCAAAGGAAAGATTTTTCTAAGGCATACGTGCAACAGCTAGAGCTATGATCTTAAATTTCTTTTTCTGTTCCTTCATCCCCAAAACCTTTTCTAATTTGATTAAATGGCTTTCCAGTCTTTATTCAAATATTTATTCAGCTGGTCTTAACACCATTCTGTCACCACTTTACTGGATATTTAACTCTTAACTCTCCATTAAAATATTCTTTTGTCTATGAAAATAACTTCCACATCCTTTCAATAGCTAATCTCTTCTCTGAGACCAATATGATCCTGTCCTTTGTGAGTCTAGTCATTAGTGACTCACTCTTAGCACCAATAGCACCTTATCAACTCTCCAGCATTGTCACTAAAACTAGGAATGGCCTTCATGACATTCTTCCTAACACTTAGTAAATCAATAGATTCAGAGATGTTATTGGACCTGAAAAACTTACAGATTGATTGAAGTTGCAGGTAGGGAGTCATTACTGAAGGAAAATGTGCAGGCAAGCAAATAAGAGGGGGATTAAGCCTCTGTATTAATCATAACATTTGTAAGTAGAGGGATAAAGAAAAACAACTACAATTTTCAAAAACAGGATGGATATAAATCATGTTTCCCTTTACCAAAAATCTTGTCAATGGAAGAATTAGAAGGCAGAGTAGAGTTGAACACAGCAAATTGTCTCTTGAGCCTCTGTGGAATGTCATTGCGACCTCCCCCAGGGTGGATCATGGCAGCTAAAAACTGAATGTCCACAATGTTGGTAAATTCACCAGGCTTTTCCAGGTTATACAGTCCTTTCTGTTCCATCAACTGCCTAACTATCTCATTAGTGACCTGTAAAATAACATAAGTTATTTTATAAGGTATTATGTAACAGAATATTATACACACAACTAAATGAAAAACAAAACATGCTTATGTACTTGAAATACCTAATAAGGAGTATGCCATTATTTTCTCCCCCAAACTCCTGTTTGCTTCAGGAGAAAAATACGCTGCTAGGAATAAGCATATTTAGATTGTCCTCTTCATTGGTAGTGTCTATGGATAAAAATCCTGGGAGTAGTGGGATCCCTAGCTTAGAATTAATCCTTCATAATTTAATTCATTCTTACTTGAATGCTGCATGATTACAAATATTGTTGTATTAGAAGTACATCTCCCTTTTAATATTTTCATTTTATTCTATCTAAGCCCAAACTAATGTATCTTCAGACACTACATTTGGTACCAAATATTTTGATGAAATTTTCATGTGCAATCACAAATATGCTTTTTCACACTGCAAACATGGAATTACTTCCATATGAAAGAATTCTGGACTCCTTTCCTTAGTCATAAATAGACCCCCTGATCTTCTGTTTAACCAGATAAAAAACATCTCGCAGACATTAGTTTCCAAAGTAATATGTATGTATGTATGTATGTAATGATTATTTCCATTTTTCCTAGAGCAGAGAAGCCACTTCTTATCTCTCAGCATTCACAGTATTTAAATTATTGTCCACACAGTTTGCTACCACAGTTTGTATGCCAAAGGTTTTTTTTCCTAATTAAATTGGTTTTTTGGTTTTTTGGATTTTTTTTTAATTTAAAAATGAGTGTTGGTAAAAAACACTGTAATAATTATGCAGACATATTTTAAAGAGTACTTGAACTGCTTTTTGCAGCCAGTATATTTATTTTCTATTAATTCATGACAATATAAAGCTAGATGGGTTCTTCAAAAAGACTGTTTAAAAATTAAGTACTACATATCAGATTTACCCCCTACTGCACAATTTAGAAGAGAAGACAGTTTTAGAGTATAGCAAGGAAAGAAAGAATCTTTCACTTTCTTTTTTCCTGTGTTACAAACTAACCTGATCTCCCCATTCATTTATTACGGGCATATTCACATCATCAATGAAGACTGTCATCTTTTTGCCTGCAGGCGGACCATAAGTTGTGCCCATACGCTTGTCCACATAACTTTCTATTGTACGCTGTTAAAAAGCAATCATTAGCATAGTTACAAAGAGCTCTTCCTTTCATAAAGGATTCAATCTTTAAACGTATCGATGGTTTTAGTAAGGAAAGTTTAGCCAACACATCTGCCTGAAGTAATTGCAGTTAGTAGTTCAGCTAGATTGTCTGAAATCTCATGCTATACAGCATTAGGCTGGTACCAGATACAACAAATGTCTGGTGCAGACAACCATGCCTAACCATTTCCTAATTTTGAAACCATTTCCTAATTTTGAAACCATTTCAAACTTTTTCATTTTATTAATTTATTGGCAAAATGGTCACTACCAATGATGGTTATTAGCAATAAAGATTAAACTAATAACTTGTCAGATCTGAAAGGTGTGATTCTTGAAGGATTTTCCAGCAGACATCAGTGTACTTCATAAAAGCGTACAGTGATAGTTAAAGTCACATACATAAATAGACTTGGTGGAATAACTTTGCTTAGTAGTGGACTTACCACTGCTTTTCTTTCCATGATTTTTCCCTTGCTCCATTCTTCTTAAGTTCCTGTTTTATTTCCTCTATATGGAGTGAAATCTCACTTAACCATGTATAGTTATTCTTCAGTGCAAATCTAAATATCTGCATTCTTACATTGTGCCTAGGCTCCTGTATAGGAGCCTGGAAAGCCTTATTATACAAGTGGTATTAGTTAGACCAAGATTTTAGAAAGTCAGTGTAATTTAAAAGCACCTTTGTCATAACAGAAAATGCTTCGGTCTAGACTGCTATCAGAGACTTGACTGTTAGAGGTGCACATCTATTTCAGATGTCTTGATCATCGATGGACTATCAATAAACTTGACATTTATTTTACAAAAATAGATGCACCAACACTACTTTTTGTTTCTGTAGCCCAATCAATAGAAGGAAGAGTAATAAGGAAAATAAGATCAAAATTACATACTTCCATATTAAATATGTTAATAGTTTCTACTATGTTACAGAGACAGATGATAGATGATGCATCAAACTTATAGCCAGCACACTTTTGATTACAGCACAGACAATACTTTGGCTTGGCATACAAAACCTCATTAAAAATATTTCCCATATATATTGGTAGCAGGTTAAAGAAACTTGAAATAATACAAAGGAACTCAGTAGAAATTTGACCAGGCAGTACAGTTCAGGATTTAAGTATTCATAGTTTTATTTAGAGCAGCTGCACTGCATGTGTTACTATTTACATAAGTCATTTAATTTACTGAAATTTAAATTGCAAACAACACACTTTTTATGACAGATTGTTGTGGGTAGCACTTATTTTACACACAGCTTATAGTAAAATCTGAGGGAAGTCACTGACAGCTCTATCTAATTGGTTAGAACTGATACATTTTACATAAAAAACATTAAATGTGACGAAGCAAATAATATGCATGCTATTGTAATAGTCCAAAACATCTCGATAGCTACTGAAGAAATTGAAGGGAACATGTTTTTTGCAGAAATCTTTTAAATCATGTGTTAGGACATTTAGTACTTTTGAGCAGGTGCTTTTTTGTTTCTGCACTCATTTTCAATTAAATAAACCATGTTCAGAAGCATCCTCCTAGAAAATTCTCAGAACAGTCTCTGAATCCAGTCATCTAGTATTAAAAAGTGAATGACTACTATACCTGGAATATTAATGGGGTAGTTGCAGATGAAAAATTCAAACTCTTAGCCACATGGCTTTCAGGGTTATATTTTGACATAAAACCTTTGATGATAACAGTCTTTGCAGTTCCTTGCTCACCAATTAGTAGGACAGCCTAGACAAAGACAACATTGAAATAAGGTGAAACGCATGAGCTAGGCCTCTTGGCAAAGCCTCACAATCCTATTTAGCTTTTAAACTGAAATGAAGCTAAAGAAGTTCTGTAAAGAGAATTCTCAGCAAAGTATGTGTGGAAGCAAATCAATTAATGTCTTGTAGACATCTGCAGTCCTCACAAGTTAAAAATATTTGCAATTAATGGTCATGTCACTCAGCACAATTTAGCTAACAAATGAATGGATTATTTGTAAAAGGAGTTGATTATCTGAAAAAAAGGATATACTATCTAGAGCCTCAGTATCTGAAAGATTTCAATTGCTGCTGTTATTTATCATACCACAAAATCTGACACAGTTCTGGTGAAGAATGGGCTCCATAACCTAAATGTACATGAACTCTGTAACTGCCCCATGTGAGCAAAGTTCATACTATCAGAATCTGGCACTCTGCTGCTCTGTGGGCCGTGCCTTTACTAACAGCTACATGAAAAATTTACTTCTATTCTGATTTAATCTCAGCTCTAGTTACTGTTATTTCTACTACAGAAACAATGGGTGAGAGGAAAACAAAAAAATTCTGCAAGTAGTAAGTATTCAAGAGTTCAAGTATATTTACACGAATGTAGCTCCTGGAATCACCATCTCATGAAAAAAATGAAGTACTTCCTTTTCAATAATATAATATTTCACTTCTAATTCACAAACTTTATAATATATAGTGTTAGTACTACTAAGATGTGGAAGATTGAAAAAGTACCTTGCCCTGTTTCGCTATGGTTTCAATAAGGAAATCCATTCTCACATTGTCAACATTAGGCACAAGAATGGAGCCATACTCTGGAGTGCTGCTGTTGGGATAAAAGTACTCTTAAATACATGAATTCCAATGCATCCATTTACTTAAAAAAAAAAAAAAAAAAAAAAAAAAAAAAAAAAAAAGTTTTAGGAATACAAGGCATTGTCTCTTCCTTTATTTTCCTTTGAGTTGATTCACGTGTCGGTGTCTCTGTCTCACATACAGTACTCCCACTCTGTAAATTCATACCAAAATTATAGAATCATATCATCATAGATTCTCTCAAGTCACATCTAATAGGGTTACTCCTCTTTCCTGCATATATTATGACAAGGACAAGGCTTGTCTATTTTTGTTCACTTGACAATTCATTGGCACAAAGTCCATGTAACTTTCTGTAACGATATATCCATTACTTTTAAGTTTTACCCCATGCCATCCAGCTGGATTACTAACCATCAGACGCCACATAGTAATCAAACATGGTATCTTCACTGCCTTCTGGGATACAGGGAAGATCAAGTTTTATTGTTGCATGGTTTCGAAGCCAGTGCTCCATTTTGCATCTGTCTTCCAGTTCTAGTAATGCTCCCACACTCCACATGAGAGAGAAGATGTACAGTCTTTCCAAGTATTTTGGAGTCAATTCCCCTCCTTGCTCCTGAAGGATTGAGTTAGGTTTTTATTTCCAACAGTCTGAAAATTCTACTTTACAATCATTAGCAATATTAAAAGGTTAAAAGCCTTCAGTCATGTTTAAATTTCCTGATGTCTTCATCAATGAACAGAATGAATCACTATCAAGTAGACCACAAAATATAGAAAAGCACCCTGGGAATACAGCTTTAATCACTTATTATATCACTTGATCTGTTTAAGATCTAGTTTATAATCTGCTAACAATCCACCCAAAAAAATCTGAATGAAAACTACTGTCCAATACATGCTACATGTCAATGCTTAACATCAAATTTGAATGTGAAAAAGAACACATCCTAGCTATTATTTTCTAAAGAAAAAGAAGGTATTCCTTACTAACCTGCATTTTCATTTATATTCCAATTCACCAAGGAATCTCATCTCTACATACTCTCATGACTTAAAATTATATCCATTAGGTTAAGTAACTACAAAAATTCTACATATTTACCTTAGGAGGGATAAGGCCCTGCAGCATATTAATGCTCTGCATAATCACAAAAGCTTCCAACATCTCAGTCTTGCATTGAAGAGACTGAATGCTGAAGTGGTATAAGTCCGGGAATGATGAAGAAAACAACTGACGTAGAATTTCAGATTCTTGGAAGGAACGTCTTTTCAAAAATCCCTGTTAAGAAAGCATGGTGAGAAAATAAATGTTTTGTGTTTCTCTGATTGTTTTCTAAACTTCTACCTTCATAATCTTTTGAAACTTTATCTTTTACTTCCCAAAGAAACTCTTGGGCTGATTACAAATAGGTAGATAAATGAAAAAGCTTTCTAGAAATAGGTGGAAAACAAAGTGCTAAAGATTAAGTGGTAGAACTCCCTAAAATAGCTATCCATAACTTCACCAGCTCTCAAGAAAATATTAGGGGCAAGTAGAAAAGTTGGTAAAATATTTTTGCTTTGGAGGAGGTTGACGAGTAATGGATTAAATACCTTTGATCACTTTGCAAAACCTGCTTAAAAAGCAATATGAAAAGTTTGAGATATATTTCACTGACTTTAGAAGTCGCTTATGCCATGATATTGCATGCCAATAGGCTCTTATATTTAGTAGTTTATATATTATAAGGATAGGAAATATAAATATATACAACAACTTCTTGATCTATTTGCATTTGGTTTTAATTTTTTTTTTTTTTTCCTGAAGTATCAACAAATGCTATGCTTCATTTAGCATCTGAGAATTAGGAACTAATGAAAGAAAACTTTATTTAATTCTGTTACAGAAGTAATAGGGAACAATGCAAGTTTAACATCTACCGTGATCTCCTCGAATACCTTGTATTTTGCACTACAACATAGATTTAAAGGAAGATGTACTAAAAAAAGCCATCAAGATATTTATTATGTAAAACCAAACAAAAAACAAATAAATGCCATTGGTTTAAATGATAAATAACTATAGCATGTCATTTATAGCCAGTTTGGGGGAGAGGTGGGAAGGAGAGGAAAGGAGGCCAGTAGGGTTGTTTCATGGCTGAAACAAACATAATTTATTTTGTGTTGTCCAAAAGGGGGGAAAAAAAAAAACTAAACACATTCTTGTTTTCCTTTTGACTGTTGCTACCACTGAAATAAATTAAAAGCATAAGGTCATGGATTAAGTGAAACTACTTGCGTGCAACACTTATCTCAGCACAACTAAATTTAGTCTGCATATTACTTCAAAGTGAGGAGGTTAATCATGACTGATAAGGCAAAATAAAATGCTTTTCTTTCTATTTGCTCTTTTTGCAGCTGAACCTATAGCTCAATTTAAACTGAAACATTCAGGAAGATGTGGTCTGCAAATTAACCAATGCAAGGAGGCAGAGCTGTAATAATCTAGTATCAGCAGGCCCTATGCAGTGTTCTAAGCACAGAAAGGAACAACACAAATGGAATATCATGTAAGCCATTGTCCTAGATGTATAATTTACACTAACACTTTCCCCAGTATGCATATTATTTTAAAAATAGAAATAAATAAATGCATGTATTTGCATTGGCAACACTTCAATAACCAAATTTTTAGAAAAATTTATTAAATACATGACTTTGGACTTTGCAAAGCAAACTGTCAGATGAATGTGATGGTTCTCATGTGTTGCTAAGTAGCTATGATTGAACAATCAGCTCCTTTTGATCCAATCTCATTCTAAAAGGGAAGGCTCTAGGCACTACTAGAGAAATATGGTAACAATCCTCTGTGGCAACCCTTAGTCCTTCTCAAGCAACAAAACTCTATAGACAACAAGTCACAGCACATGGGTGCCTCCATCACAGGAGGGAGTGCCTGGTGACAATCATACTCCTTTTCCTCTTAATTGGTTAAGGCTAAGCTGGGTTCCAATGCCTTCCCTAGTTAATCTTGTTGCTCTTCACGTATTCTTGTATACACAACCTGCCATTTCAGATCTGCAAGTGGAAAAGAAACCTCACTTTTGTTTCCAGAAATCACAAGTTTACAGCCTTCCTCATCTTGATAGTTTCTGTTCACCAGAGCTTTAAAAGCAGTCTCACTCTCTTTTCATTACAGGGCTAGAGATCTTGAGTCTTCAGTATCTCACAAAGATACTGCTGATCTCTTTATCTTCCCTGAAGGCACACAAGTCCTCTCACCCCTTCCCACAGCATCTTCACCTGATAACTCCATGTCCAGGGTACACTTTCCCAGAGGAAGCTCCCCTGTCTCCAGCCCCAGGAAGAAGCACAGGTGTACAAGGCACTGCCTGCCACTCAGGGCTTGGACAGCAGGGTACTGCTTCTTTCCATTCCCATTTGTGCTGAAACTTCTAATTCGCTGAGGACAGTTGTTCTAGGTAGTGTCATGGAGCATACTCCATGGCATGTCAACTTTTTCTCCATTGACAAACAAATCAGGGATTTATAGACAAGGAATCTGGTTATAAACAAGCAAGCTATATAAGACTTAAAAGCATGAGAAGCTTTATGGGTTAAAACAATAAGAAATCTGAAAATAATAGAGTAATCATTACAAAAGGATTCAACTTGAAAATTAAATACTTTGATACTTACTGACTTTATTTCTGCTTCTAAATCGCAACTGCAATTAATTTTAAGAAATATAATAACAACATATATTTTCTTGAGGATTTCTTGATTCCTGAATCAACCTGTTTACTCTTTCTTCTTCCTTGGTCTGAAGCTGTGTTAAGCTGTGTAGGGTTTGTGTCTGGTGGGGTTTTGGTTGCAGGGGAGGAGGATATTGGCATGGGTCCTATAGGAAGCTTTGAGAAGCTCCCCCAGCTTCAAGTCAGACCTGCCTCTGGCCAAGGCCAAGCAAATCCACACTACTTCGATAACATATTAAATGGGGAAAAACCTGTTGTGCGAGTTCTTTTGTTTTGGGAGTCCTTTTGTTTGGGAGAGGGGTGAGACCTGAGAAAGACAACTACATGAACACCAAGGTCAGTGAGGAAGGAGTAGGGGAGGAGGCACATCATAGCAGTCATTCCCATTCAGCCCATGGTCAGATGGCAGGCTGAGTCTTGGCAGCCCTTACAGGAGGAAGAAGCACTGGGATCAACACTGAATTTTTTTCCCCGAGTTTAGTCTGTCTTTTGCCTGTGCCCATAATTGGTGAGTGAGCCCTCCCTATCCTTTGTCTTGACCCTCAGACTTTTTGTTGTATTTTCTGCTCTCCATCACATTGGAAGGGGGTAGGAGTGAGCAAGGGCTGTGGGGTTGCTTTGCTGTCAGCTGGATTGCCTTAAACCATGACAACAGGGGTTGCCAGGTAGCTAGTATTTTGACAACTGAGTTGTTCTTCAATTGTATACAATACTGTGAATTCAAATTTGTCCCAAAGTGAAATATCCATGTTTTTGGAAGTACAAGATGTTGACCATGTTCCTGAAAAAATTACATTCTTTGCTCTTGTATAAGCTGTATTTGAATACTGTAATTTAAATACTGTAATTTAAATACTGTAATGTATTTAAATACATTAAATACTGACCTATAAGTTTATACAGTGTAAAAGCTATTTCATAGCAAAAATTACAAAATTAAGTCCTGAAGTAACAACATTGAATTGTTGAAAAAGTAACCATTACAACCTCCAATAAATAATTAATCACTCAGCTACTGTACCTCAAGGATAGGGCTCCAATTGAGAACTGATGAGCTCATGAATACCATCCCATTCCTTGAAACTGTTGCTGGAGAAGCATTATCAATATTATCAGGTTCAAAGACTATTTTGCAATTTGGTGCCATAGGTATCCGATCTCCATTTGCTAGCGTTAGAGTTCTGTTATCATCCAGGACAGAATTAAGGTTCTCTATCCAAATAGCATCAACTGGGCCATCAAGAACTATCCAGATGTGGTCACCTATAGTCCAAAACAGCAGATGAAAATACCTATGGAGGAAGTTCTATTTTCTTTCAAGGACCAGGACCAGTTTCTTCTCTCTGCAAACTAATTTTGAACTAGTTCTGAATTCACACACAGAGCCAGAATCTCAGCTTTTAATGCAATTACCATTTCCATGACTCAGTTTCAATTAACTACTTCATTTCATCACCTATTGATAGTAATTACCACTGCTCAGTATATAAAGTGTCATCAGTATAAAAGAGTCTGAAACAGTTTTATGGATCCAGTCAACTTCCATAAAACAGTATAAAGAAGATAGAAACTATAGATCTATTTAAAACCACCATTTGTTTCCAGAGTTTGTATAAATGTAGTGAGATTAAATGAGAGAAACACTTGGAAAAAAAAAAAAAAAATCACTCTTTCAAATAACATGCTCACTTTTACAATTAAAAGAGGTCCATTAGGGGAAAATACTTGTTTATTCTTCAGCTTCTAAATTTGATCCAACATCCTCTGAAGTTTTTTTCAACTCTTTCCATTTACTAACAGATACTTATCTGAAAGCCTGCCTCTTTCCTAGGAGGGTCTGGATCTGTCCTGCTCAACTCAGAGCCACTAAGCTACAGGTCCTGGCTAGAAAGGGATCTCCTCTTGGCTTCTGGCTCCCCATCCCTCAGGGAGTGCTAGCTCTGCTTTGCATTGCTAGATAGTCCTTTAGTCAGACATGTTCCCACTTTCATTTCAGATTGAGTTCTTACTTTCTAAGCCTAGTTGGCTTGGTGCATTGCTAGGTACAAACCACAAAGGTTCCATATGAGAAACTCTCTCACCTCTGAGGCAAATGGTTTTATATTTAGAGGCTTTTTGTAACTACAGTGCAGACATCATAGTCATGAGTCTGTGACATTACAGAAAGTGTTGCAAACAGCGCATCTGAGGATTTCATACAAGTGCGCTAATTTATATGTCACATTGAGGAGAAAAATAGAAAAATCAACAGTTAATTCTATGCTATGTTCTCAAGGGTGTTATTTTTCTAGATTTGAAACAAAAGCAAAAAAAAATAAAATCTATCATAAAAGTATCTGTATCCTTAAAAACTAAGAATCTTTGTATAAAAATTGACTGTGCAACAAACATTAGCATTTTATCTTCCCTCCCTCCCCTGCCTTAGTCCTTAAGGCTTAATGAAAAAGGTCACATACTAATCAGACAAAGCAAGACAGAATGCCTCTAGTATCAAACCACCAAGGCCTCTCTTTTAGTTAATATTGCAGTCTTACAGTATATGCTAGCATTATTTTAAGCAGAAATTGGCTGCCTAAAAAGAATGATCTAGTGCCATTTGAGACAAACTATGGTATGTGTAGGGCTAGCAGGTAATGACATAAAGGAGATTCACACCCTTCTAGTATAACTGCTGGAGACCAGATAGAAATCCTGACAGCATCAAATTTTTTTATAGTATACCAGTATTGGGTGAACAGACTCTATCTTCCATACTTCTTCCATACAAAGTCCTAATATTTGAAAGACAAATCAGAACTTCATTGAAGCATTACTTGCTACACTACACAATTTGAATACAAAGTGATTAGAACAGAGACTATACAATAGGCAGAATTTCTTGGAGCAATATTCCAATGCTTCCATATAAGTTAAAAAAAAAATATATATATAATTTTGCTAATGAGCTTTAGAGAGATGTCCTGCTGCTTGTTTTGTTTTGTAGGGAATTGTTTGTCATCATACCTTTTTTGGCTCTTAAAGTTTTTCTCCAGAGTGTTGAAAATATTCCATCTGTCCAATCATTTGTTGCCACATCAAGATGACCAAACATTTGTGAAGCAGTTATAGCTTTAGGATTCATTCTCATTTCACGATGTGGCTGTCCACAGTCTGTGAAGGTAGATCCATCAGTTAGTTTTCGTATTTCTTTTCAACAGTGAGACAACTGTGACAAATTCAAATTCATTACACTCAAATGTATGGTTTAATGTGCATTAACCATTATAAGAAGTTGCATATTTTCTTGGGAAACTTACCTTTGCTAGACATCAATATTTGTTAATTGAAGCTGTCAAAATCTGAAGTAGAACAAAGTCCTGAAACTTTTGGAAGTACAATTCACATTTCATAGATTCATTTGGAACAGAAAAGCAGCAAGATGAAATTTATTCATTTGGTTTAATATTTTGAAGGCTTATCAAAAGAAGAGAGCTTAAAAGACTGGTTTGGGTGCACTTTTTAAAAATCTAATGACTAAACATCAAACTGGTTTTTATTTATTGCTGTTGTGCACTTGCATACATCTTGGACTAAGCAAAGTATCTGATATTGGCATAAACCTGCAAAGTCTCTTAGGCAGCTAATTTCTGTTTAGCCATACCATTGGACCTTTATATTTTCCTCATTAACAACAGCTTAAAAACTCTATGCTAGACATCCTTAGAAAATACAATATTAAAATTTAATCAGGAGTCAGTAATAAGATGTTGAAAAAGGGAGCTAAAAAAAGCAGCTTATCTTTAAAAACTTAATTATAATCAGAGTTCACTAACGTGTAAGATGGAAGCCTGGCAAATCATGTAGTTTTACATTTCATGAAGTTGTGCCAGAAGATTAGCTTGAAAAAAGTACTGCGGTGGCTTTGAGTGGTAGTTAACATCTCAGTGCTACAGAAATATAGGAAACTAGTATAATGCAACTATCTCTTCTTTCAACCTTTTTTTTTTTTTTTTCCCCCTAAATATAGCAGTCATTTACACTGCAAAGTAGAAGTTACAGTGTTCCTTAAGCACACTAAGGTACTGCATGGATAAGAGACTGGCTGAACCATTTTTTACAGAAACGATCCATTTCTGGAAGATTGTATAAGCAGCCTACTGAAATGCGGTAACACAAACTTACCTCAAAAGATACGGGTTTTTTTTCTCCCCCTTTTATGAAACTGAGCTTTTAGTTTCATAAAACTAAACAGAAGTTTTTTCTACTAATATTTTTATTCAGAATTACAGAAAACAAAACCACACACTCACCAAGCATCCATCCAGGACCCAAAATGAATACCCTTGGAGACTTTGTCACTGCCTAAATGAGGAACTATCTCCTAGCAGCCACAAATGATAGAATTAGTTATTTTATACTGCAGATAAAAACCCTGTCTTGTTAACTGTGTATTGCCTCAGCCCAACCTGTGAGATGCTTTAATCACTTGATCAAGCTGCCTACCCAGACAGTACTATTTCTCAATGTTTATAGCTTAAGAACTTCTGCTATAAGTAACATAATATGGAAAATATGATATGTATTATATGGCTTTGAATGACAGATTTTTAAAACTTTTAATAGATACTATCACAATAATTAGTATCACAACACACAAACTGATTCTTCCAGCAACATGTTTTCTCAATGAAATAACTGAAGCTTTCCATGAAGAAACAACGTGCTTTAAAGTTTAGAATATAACAGTTAAATAACAGATTACAGTACAAATACTCACATACCTGTCATGGCTTTCATTAAAGTGTGAATGCAAACAGTTTTTCCTGCACCACTAGGACCTAGAGTCATCAATCCATGTCTTACTCTCTGGGTTTCAAACAGCTGGATAACTTTCAGCTTCCAAGGAAGATGACAAACAAGTCCAGCTTCCTCCACCTATAGATAGTGACAGAAAATCAAATTCCTACTATTTTAAGGCACAAGATACTTTGATGCTTTACAAAAAAAAAAGAAATCCATCTTCAGCAGAAGACTACACTCCTTGTAAAGGCTTTGTATATACAAAAACCTGTTTGGAAGAAAAAGGGGTATTTGTCATTCAGATATGTATTCAGAAAAATAAAAGATAAGCCATCTTTAATTTAGGTCTTCTTAGGGTTAAAACACCATTTTAAGGAAAAGCCAAGAATTTTAGAAACACTCTTGCCAGCGATGCCTTTCATAGCTACACTCGCCTCTCTGAGCAGTTGCCTTTTTAGGATGATGATGACTTGCATTATTAAATGCTTACAATGGTCAAAAGTCTTCCTGTAAAATATTTTGAAAATATTTCTCAGTGTACATCCAGAACTTTTAGTAACTTCTTAATACTATCCCTCTAAGAAAAGAAATTATGTTTTAGAATCAAATATCATATGCTTGTTTACTACTTTATATTAGTTCCAATCTTAAAAAAAAAGTTCTCACTATAATGGTATTGCTGTTGCTTGTGAAAGTGACTCGGCTGGAAGTGAACAAGAAAAATTTTGGCCAGTTGAGAAAACCTAGAACTATTTCTTAAAGATTCATAGCACACTATATGTTGGTGATACTCAAAATTATATAAAAACTCAAGATCAGGTTTTAAAAGTGAAGCTCTTAAAATAACAGTTATATTTTAATTCAAGTACAATTTCTGGGTTTAAATTGTTTAAATTCTCAGAAAATACTATCAGTAAAAAGAGGACTAACTTTTTACTGATAAGATAAAACTAAGTTTTTACAATTACTGTCATGTGTTCAGTCAGAACCATGGAACTGGCACTAGTACTTGCTATATTACTTGGATATCATGCCAGTTCAACTTATTTATCTCACTGTGCAAGGAAGCCAAGAACAGAAGGCAGCACAAGATGAATTCATCAACAGCAAACATGAAGTATAAGCTGCCACCAACTCCTCATCACCATGAAGAACACCACTGTTGAAGCAATGGGGTTTGTAAAGCACAACAAAGACACCAGATGCACCATTTTCATGGATACGTGATAAAATTGTTATCATTTACATCTTAACTTGATTCTGTCCTAACCTATCTGTTTTTATTATAGTGAGTCATGATAGCTCTGAAAATACAGCAAAGAGCTCTATTCAATGAAATGTTGATTCACTTCCAAGACAAACCAGACAGCCTACCATTTCTGGTTTCTCCAGAGTTTAAATTTTAGCAGTATGAGAAAAATATGCCAAAATAAGCTAACAAGACTTGCAAACACTGTCATAGCACTAAAAAGGCACTGTGAGATCCCTTGATCTGAACTTCTGATAATTTTGTTTTACATTAAGATAACCACAGTGCCTAAAGCTCTTCAAATTTCCAACACTGCTTCAGTATGGGCTGACATTACACCCTACTTAAAAGCAAGTGATAAAGGTTTGTTGCTAAAAGGGTTGACACTCGCTATAGATGATTTCACAGATCACTAACACTAGAGCTATGAAGAGTATGTCATTAAGACCTCTTTTTAAATTGACATTTCCTAATAAATTTAAGTATTAGATTCCAGTTCTTTATATTTTCTCCTAATAAAAGATAAATTTGTGAGTCCTATTTTGAAGCTAACTGTATAAACTAGAGAAAGCAAATTATAAATACTAGCTGATGATTAAACTCTTTCTTGTTAGGAAAACCAGAGGCTGACCTCTTTACTTGTATCTAATCATACTAAATATAAATAAATAACAAGTTCTATACACAAGTTCTTCAGAAATGCACTTCTGATTTTCTTTTTTTTTTTTTTTTTTAATTTTTTTTTTTTTTTGGTGGG
>JANHGN010007692.1:2913-49544 GCA_024605025.1 Megaceryle maxima | reverse complement strand
AAAAGGGAGGCTGTCTTGTCTCTTCTTCTGCAGTTGTTGACCTATTTGCCACCTGCTTTGGAGATGGGAACACACATGTGCCTGGTCTGGACAGAGATCTAACCCTGGATGTTAAATATTTCAGCTGAGTGCCCAGCAAAAAGGAAGAAAAGAAACTCCTTTTCTGGCTTTTGTGTGTGGAGCCTCACCTAGGAAGCGTGCTCTGAAAACATCGATTAGACTCAACTCTGCGGCTGAACTACACGGAAAGCTCCTGTGGAGACTAATAGAGCTTAACTAGGGTTCAGTGCACTCACCCTGGTCAGGGAAAGGAGTGAAGTACATCTATCCAACAGCAGATGTTCAGATGCTTAGTGACCTGTGGGAAAACACTTGGTAGAGGCAAGCGCATTTAGGCAGCTGCATGGTGTTTTAGGAATTTAAGGCATCCCAGCCTATATCTTAGGCTTTTCTTCTTGCTCCTTTGCAATGAGTGTGGAAAAGGAAAAAAGGAAGGGCAGGGGGATTTCCCTCAGAATTCTTGCAGCATTTCTCTCCTCAGGCTTTGCCCTGCTTGCTTGCTGCAGTCTTCAGTAAACTATTTCATTATGAAGCAGGAATGTACTGATTCTGTAGCCACTGAGACAGATCCAGGGTTTTGCTAGCAAACAAACTAGCAAACATAATCCACATTCTTTGTGAATCCTCATCATTGCCTTAGGAGGAGGAATTTCAAGTCTATTTTCTATGAACCTTAAATGCAAAGTTTCCTCAAGCACAAATGCTCCAATATTTTCCCTTCTTCTTGGGTACAGAGGACAATTCTGTCTTGTTTTTGTCCCTAAAAGTATTGACTGTGTTAAACACTAGGCACGTGCTTTCAAAAGAAAAGCACCATGAATGCTTACATGTCCCTGTATTATCAGCCACGTGCTCCATCACTGGGAGACAAACGGTCTACTGAAATGTGGCTGGCCTGGACGTTCCACATACCAAGCAGATGCAAGCAGAATGCCATAGGGAAATAAGAAACACATTGTATGTGATTTAAAAGGCTTACAGCTATGGAATATCCTTCTGAAAGCCTAATGAATATCTCCAACACATACGCAATCGAAATACAAAACACGCCCTGCATCAAAATACAAAACCACGGAACTGGAGATAATCTCTGGAGAAACCCACAAAATAAATCTACTGATAGCAGCACCTATAATAATAAAACCCCAGCATTTGGCTTGTCAAAATGTCTCCAAGCTCAGGATTTTCTGTGGAGAGGAAACTGTCCACAGAGATTCCTTCTTAATTTTATGCCTTCTGTTTGCCACTCAAATAAACTTGTGTGCTGGGTTTGGGGTTTCTCTTTGTTTGGCTTTCTTAGATGCTAATATGGCCCAGATTGACTTTGACAAAGTTACTGATTATAAATTCAGCTTTCTCTCTACAGGGCTGGGAAAGGACCATTTAAACAAGTACTTGTTCAAGTGAATGAAAATACAGGCTGTTTTTTACCTGGTGGCTGTTGAAGTGATAATAGCCTATGTTTAGATCCAGTGAAGGGACTATTTTGGAAGACAGGAGGAGAGGGAATGAGGAGGGGAAAAATCTCTCATGTTTAGCCTTTTAAAGATGATTTTGCATGGACCTCCCTAGCTATTTCACATATGAGCTCTTGGAAGTACGCCTGCAGAGTTTCCACAAAAAGCTGAGGTGGCAAAGGCAAGGTAAAAGAGGCTGCAAAGATAACTGCATCCCTCATTCTCAAAGGGAAACACAACTCTGAAGCAATTTCTTCTAGAAAAGTATTAATTCTTGAGTTTCCCAGTTGCCATAGTAAGTGAAGGAATGGCTGGTGTTATAGCTGTATTATGAGGTGAGAAGCAGGGTTAAATGGGCCAGGCCCAGTCACTTCCAGTACACAAAACTGGCTGTAATAAGGGTTCAGAGTGTTTAACCTCCTAGTTAAACAAGGTGAACAGAAGTTCTGGGGAAAGGTGTGGGAAGACAACATGATACAATAATAATGCAAAATCTCTGCCTACCATTCCCCAGGTTGGTCCTACATGGACAGATGACCAAGGCTGCCAGGAACAAAATAGGTACTTTCACACACAAAAGGAGGAAGAAAAGTAACAGATATAATAGACTGAGACCAGGCTGAGACTAAGGAGACCAAGCTAAGAGACTTCAGCTCTAAATTCTTCTCTGCCACTGACCTGCTGTAGGACCCTGGGAAACTCATTTTGCTTCTCTTTTCTTGCCCACTCATATTATAAATTCTTCAGGGTGGGGACTGTCTCTTGATATACATTTAAACTGTACATTGGGAAATCAGTCCAGGCTCGTTGGTGCTACTGCAATTGAAATAATCACATCTAAGTAACTAGATTATAACAAACAACTAAATCAAAAGAGAAAGGGGAGTAAACAAATGTTAGAAGAGAAATTGAACACAGATGGACACTGGTCATTCAGCTGATGTATGCAGTTTCCCAGAGAGAAATTTTTAAGTGGCTGAAACAGAGCAAGGGGTGAACAGGCTAAGCAAAGCTTTCCCTTGACCCCAGTAAGAGAACTAGTGCTAATACCATCCTACCCTTCATTGTCTCTCTGCCAACCCTGTTTCCATGTTCATGAACTCCTAAAAAGCATTTACTAATCTGAACCTGTCAGACAGCTCGTTAAAGGCAGTGGATGTCTCTTTAAAGACCTAGCAGAACTACATCCCCAGCACGCTGCTATGCCAACATTTATTAGTCCTCCAGGGGTCATCTCTGACCTGTGATAATGTAATTCTGCGAAAACCCCTGGCTCTCTGGGACCTGACTATCTTCAGCAAGACAATGGTGTGAAAAACTTATGGATTAAGATAAAATTAAAATACAATTTTCAGACATTTTTAGAGGAAGTCTTCAGCTTTATTTGTGGCTACGTGATAGACAGACTCTAAAAGCTTACAAGTAACAGCTAAGTGTCTCAGAATATTATAATAGAAGGTGAAGCTTATGGAGACAGCCCAAACAAATGCTTTTTAGAGTCGATGGAAAGATTTCTCTGTCTCTCTGAGTGTTGAATCAGTCTGAGAGACTGGATGAGATCCAATTGAGGCCCATAGTTACCAGAAGTTGCTACCAACCAATGGCTACTCTCTGAGTCACATTAAGCAAAAAGATGGTTGCAGTAACGTTCTCAGTGACCAATGGCTGCAGACACAAAATATTTGTCATTCTTCATAGTGGTCTGGGGTCAGAAGACCAGGAAGGAAAGGGCATGAATGCAATAATAGCGATTTTATTAGTCCACGCGTGGCCCCCACCAAGGGGTCTGGAAGATGAATGTAAACCCACACTGGTTTCCAAAAGACATTTGGTCCAGAGGGTTGCAGGCTGAAGTCACTGTGCCTGTCAGGCTGTCTCTCTTTACCAGCAGTGAGTTTCTGCTTAAAAATAAAACCCCAAGGATTGACCCACAACCACTACACCGCCAAATACAACTGAGATTCCTTAGAATTTGCTCTCACTGTGTCCTTTGTGTAAAATGTTTCCTAAGGTGTCTTTGTGTGGCTATTAGTGATTGTAGTTGCTTTGCTGTTAAACTTCTTGAAATGACAAGTCAAAGTGTATCCTTGAGATCTGTTCTGAAATTCTCTTTTGTGATGGACCACTCTTAAGCCAAACCTGGAAAATAACAACAACAAAGTAATAATGAGACTGCTAAGGAATGGGTAATATTCCTTTCTTTCAACCTCACTGAAAATTAGGGGGCATGGGTTTTGGGTCAACCGAAAAGAAGATAATGGAGTGAAAAGTGGTTAAGAGGAAGGATCAAAGTGCTGATTATTCAGCCATTGCAAGTCTTTCAGAGGAAAGTTAAACTAAACACTGCAACACTTTTTCAATGGGTAAGGCTGGTTAATAGAATAGGACAGAATGCACTGCCTAGAGAAATCATGTAATTTTTAATTATGGAGACTTTTAAGCAGAAACCAGGGAAATGTTTTCTAGCAACAGTTTAGGCAGTGCTGATTCTATGGTGAAGTGGGGGAATAGACCAGGAGACTTCTTTAGGTCTCCTGTAAATTTATCTTCTTTGATTCTGTGCCTACAAACAGACAAGAGTGTTAGCCAAGAACATGCTAAACTTGGGAAGGTGTGCAGTAATGTTTTAAATCCATTTATATACAAACTAAAGTTTAAGAAAATATACATATGAGATGAAGAACTGCAAATGAAAGATGACAGAGAAATAACACACAGGCATTTGAAATGTGGGCTGAAAATAAAACAGGATTCAGCTTGGAAAATGCACACTAACATACTTGGGGAAATATAATCTGAAATAATATCCTCAGTGGGAAAACGAAACCTGGAAATCATTAATGTTACAAAGGAGTCTTCTGGCTGATTGAGGACAGAGAATTAGAATGATGTGTTTAAAGCAGCACTGTAATGGATGGAGCTCAGCTGGGACTTTGAAATTCAGGTTTGCTGCTGCTGTGAATGAGGCACACAAATAAATCCCCCAGCACTCACGGTAACTGTCTACCACCTGATTTATACCTCCATTGAAAATTTGGCTGGAAGCGTTTAGAAATCCATGCTATTTCACAATGCGAAATTAAACTGACCACCTGCCCTGGGAAATAGCTTTGGTGTTGGGGCCCTGAAGCTTCACCTGGAGACCAACAGCCAGCTCTAGAGATACAGCCTGATGACAAGATGGCTGAACAATGTTTTCCAACAAAAAATTGTAGAGCAATTGAGCAAAGTAACAGTCACCCTTCCACCCCTCCTCAATTTATGTATAGTAAGGCAGTCTGAGCAAGGTCTTGATTTGTTAGCAAACATTAAAATTCCTCTTGATGGCTTCTATGAAGAAGAATTGTACCAATATTGGATATTAAAAATTTCTGATAGTAGCCAGAATAAAAAGAACTAGGCAAGTAGGTGGGGAAGAATTCAGGTGTTAAGATGAATCATAGAAAGCATCATGAAGAACAGTTTAAAACCCTGCATATGCAGATATCTCTTAGTTTTTAAATTCTTGCAAATTATTAGACATAGTGTCTTTTACCTGTCTTGGCTACCAGCTATGTTCCCCACTTGTCTGTTCACAGAGATCTAAAGCCATTAAGGAAAAATCCTTCTCCACCTGATAAGAGCAATCAATTTGAACTCCAGAGCCTTCCATAGACAAGGAACTTTAAAATGTGGGTGGACAGAGAAGACAGAAATACTACACCCCACCCAGTGTACTCTTTGGCAGCACCTTTTTACCTAGTTTCAGTGAAAAGCAACGTATTAGTTTCAGAGACTTTTCTTTCCTCAGAGTCCAGGAGCAATAATTTTGTTTTAGATGTTTTCTTTAACACAAAGTTTTCCATTCTGTCAGTGGCACACTCAGCTGCTCCTGCCATAAGCACAAGTCCAAGCACAGTAAGACTTCAGGAAAGACTTTACATCAGCTGGTGGCAGCAATGGGAAAGGCTGTGTTCACTTGGTGTGAGAGCTACGGACTCACATAGTGAATGTATTTGTACTTAGATGAAGGAGTTAGATTTCCAGATATAAAAATTAGCTTGGTTACCTTTGCCTCCAATGCTTTCTTCGTAATTGTTGTGCCCTTTCTAACTACTCCAATTGGATGCTCCCATGGGCTCTTGACAGCTCTTGTCCATTTGGAAGGAAACAGAAGGTAATGTTTCCAAAGGAACCAACCTACAGACTGAAAAGTCTTGTCTCCTAGCTCTCTTAGATGACAGCCACTTCTCCCTGCTCTTGATACTATTTCTCCATCCAACGCAAGCTTTAATTAGACCTCCCTGTTTTAACTACATCATGCACTGAAATGAGATCATTGCTATACTCTGGCAAATGAGTTTGATCTGTGTGGTCCTCCAGCTGTGCAGAGTGCTTTTCTCCATGAAACTTTTCCTGTTCACTGTGAAAGGCATTTTGTTATCTGATATTTTTTTCTTTCTATCGCTGTATCTTATGAACACATGGAAGGGCTCTGATGTTGGGCTTCACCACATTAAGCACAGAGAACCTGTGTGGGACAAAATCATTTACTGAGTTCATTATGCAGGATCCTCTTTGAGCGTCTTCAGTGGTGGAAAATACAGCATGACTACTGGCACAAGCCATGCCAGTTTCCTAATGAGAAATACTAGATTGGCAAAATCTGCCCATGCAGGGAGGTGAGCCATCTGGGAAGATACAGCCCAGGTCAATGAAGACTCATGCTGTCTCCCCACTGTGGTCCTAGCTCTGTCGCAGGAGCCCTTTAGGGTGCAGAGGGTCAGTTTGTTTACTGAACTCAACGGCATCATTCCAGATTTAATGCTAGTTCAAACACAATTGAACTTGGGCAAAAATGCATTAAACAGGTTGCAAATAACAGAAACGCCTGAGTTCCCAGTTCATTGGTCTTCTTTCTAACCTTAATGTATATCTAGTTATCTTAATGTATACTTGATATATAACTTAATGTATGCTGGCTATGGAAGTGTTCATAAAGTACCACAAATGACTGGGCAGGATCAGCTATGTCGTACACAGTTATAAACCCTGATGAAGGATAGTGGTTGCTTACTGGTATTTACCTCTGCTATATATTATTTGCCTATGCTATATGCATTATTTAGCAGATATGTACCTCTGCTATATATTATTTACCTCTGCTATATTATTATTATGCCTTCTAGTACATTTCTAAATAAATTCCCTTCTTGCTTTAATATTTAAAGATCACTTGCACAAGCAGGCATCATGTTATGTATCGACTCACATTAAATCTTGTAACCCACATCTAATTACTCAAAAAACCACATCTCCTAGACCAGTATCCATATCTATTCCATATGTCTTCTAAATTTGCTCCATTATTTCCGTATTTTTCTGTTAATGTAGTTTCTTGGACCAGATTTACCGTTTAAGAAGCAATCTTATGGGGATGTACAACCGAGGACTACTTTACCTTTGTACTTCGTTAAGTCAGGCTTTTACATATTTCCTTATAGTTTCTCTGCCTCTGTATAATGGTGTATTGAAAACACATCTCTCTTGATCTTCACTGTCACTCCTTGGTATCTTTTGGTGCCTTTTTCCTAGCTTCTGCTTTCCACTGTGTATTTAAATTTCAGGGTTTTTTTACAGCTGCCTTAGATTTTTCTAAATTCTGTCTTTCTTGATATTATAAATTACATTATAAACATTAGATTATTCTGTCTTTCCTGATACTCTATTCAATCTCTCCTTATGATCTCACTTTCTCATTCCATTCATGGGCAGTTATCTTAAAATTGGAGGGAGAATCAAGCTGTATTGCATTCAGGGCATACAGAGAAGAAGCAAACCTGATAATGACTCGGTATGTCCTGGGCTTGACTCCAAGCACAGTGAAAACATGAGCTAAAGACCTGATGTCCCTCTGCACTGGACCAAACTCTGCCTGCATAAAGATACTCAGAAAGGATAGGAACTCTATGGTGGAGGCAGCCAAGAAGAGCCTGCAAAATTTTCTTCAAGGACGTGGGTAAAATGCAGTTTTTGTGACCACCGTTTATTCAGATTTCCCCAACTGTTTTGCATGCTTTTTTAACTCATACATTTGCCAAGGAGGAGTAATGCAACCAATATCAGCTTCTACAAACCACTGGTATATAAATGAATCGGAGATGATGGAGTTCTGCTAAGCACTTGGTGAGGACATGACAGGCAGTGGCCCTACTCACGAGTTATTACAAAGCCAGTTCAAGACTGGCAACTGAACAAGAGTTGTATACAACCTCACTAGACCACCTTCCATTCTATTCCACTATTAAATTTCTCCTACTTTGTTGCCCTTCTCCACTGATGACAGTTTCTGAAGCTATAGAAAAAGGCAGAGGGAAAAGTAATATGGGTTTCTGAATTATTTGGATACTCAGAATCCATAGCAATTTGGTAACATAGGGAAAAGTGTCTGTGAACAAGACATGATATTTCTAATGCAAGTATTTCTTTATTAAATGACATTGCCATTAGAACATTGCTCAATGTAAATATCTTAATAACATCATAAATGTTGAAAGCAAATGTAATTGCTACCTCTAAAATTAGATTCACTGAATTTGTGGGAAATACAGCATGTAAAATAATTTTGCACCACCTTTGTGCTGAGCTAAAGGAACACATTTTTCTGTACATCTTTAATTCCTGTTAGCTTACTATTTTGTAACAAAATAGCGGATTAGTAGTAGCCCACATTGCTACTGAGTGCACTAGCTTAAAAAGAGATCCAGGATTTTCTTGAAAAAAAATATTTTTGCTCCCCATAAGGCAACAAGATTGGAGGAAGCAACCAAGTAACTAAGTCAAATCACTCAAATCAAGCCTTGCTTAATCATTAACTCATTGTCGTCTGAGAAGCAGAGCACAGGCACATCATCCACTGCAAGAGAGCTCAGAGCTGTTACAAACATTTTCAGAAGGATTTTGATTCACCACTACCACCCTGTGTCCTGATGCAGTACCTTTACTGGATGCAGCCACCGAGTCAGCAGTTCCCATGCCCTTAGAGACTACTGACCCTCCCTGCTCCCTGACTCTGACAGAAGTGACTCAGGGTTGCTGTATTTAACTATCATAAGACACTGTATCCACCAGACTGCCAATAAAATGTGCACTGCTGCTGTCTTCTCTGCTTAGATGTAGTGGATCAGTAAGCATTTTTGTCAGTCCAGATACAGCCTCTTCACAGGATTGCTCAGGGTCTGAAAGGCCAATATGTCCCTTAGTCGTTTTGTCAGTATTTTGAATTGTTTCACCAACAATGGGATTTTCATGCTGACTTATGTTGCAAACAAACAAATAAACCCCACCTCTTCTATTTTTATTCCACATTAGCATTAATGTATCACTGGACATGTCATTTTCAGGCTTCAGCCTTTCAGTGTCTGACTTCTGTGAATCTGTTTTTTCCGCTTGTTTAGATAGATCCTGACATCTTTCTGAATATGGTTGGGAGGTGGGATCATGGGACCCCCGTAATAACAATGCAAAGGCAGTGGTTCATGCTTTGCTAGCATTGAAACTTTCTGTTGCTTTCCTGTTGGAATTCTTCTGTCAGATTAGGTGATAATATATAAGCAATAATGCAGCCACAATCAAGCCCATGAATCTACCAACATTTTGGTTAAATCTCAAATTTCTGAAATCCAGGGCACGTTCTTTGGTGACCTCGTTTCAGTTCCCTCCTTGTTGTGATTTTGAGCATTGGATACACTGGGTTTGGTTTCCAAGCCCAAAGCTAAACCCTTGCTTAATAATGTGGTTACCCACTGCATCTGCACAGGTAATTTCTTTTTCTTCTGGCAGTATTTCTATTCTTCTTGTTGCAGACCTCAATTCTGAGCCTTTGCACCTGTTCTTGAACCTGTCTTCACAGAGGCATATGCTCTAGCATATTAACTTCTCCAGGTTTTTATGCTATCAGGGTAGAATGACAAAGGTTCAATGTTGCTTGTACAATTTATCCAGCATTATGACTGCCTAGGGTACATAGAGACAGCTTCACTGAAGAAGTACGATCTGAATTAGCCAAGAGCTTGCCTGCTATGCCATCTAATTTTTGCATATAGGAGTCTATGAGGTCTGAAACCATGGCCTTAGAGTGCTTCAGTAACAAGTTTTCAGCACAATACAAGCTATATTTGAGTCATTTGTCTGATCTTCCATGGTCTTCATAACTGAGACCACCATGACTGAAAACACATTATTTCCAGAAATTACCTACCCTTCTCTTCTGGAAAAGCTATTTTCTAATGGAAGACTGGTTTATTTCTTTATAAAAAATGTCTTCTTGGAAGGTGGATTCTTTCGTATTGACGGGAGTAACATTTGATAATGGATTATTTTTATCTTTATTTGTACCCAGTCCTAGTTTATGGCTAGGCTTTCCAAAAACAGCATAACATGGGTCAGGGCCACCTGACTTTTCATTAATCTCTCTATGTGCCATTGCAATGACAAGGTTATAGAGTCTGTCAGTATAAAAGGAAAACTCTCACTTGCTTTCAAGTAGTGGCCTCATACTCTGTGCCCTTTGGCTCCTTCTCATTTGAAGTGGTTTTCATCTTCAAATGGAAATATGGTGACACACACATTAATATTTTCAACATAGACACTGAATCCTTCTTGTGATATACAGGACTGTTGTAAGCTCTGCCTCTCAGCTGATAGTTGCCTTGAATTTCCATCACCCTTTTCAGCACATCATCAATGCTGAATGCATATTTTTTCAGGGTGTTTTTGAAACCAGCTCAAGATTTTGTGTGGATCAGATTCCTGAATCAGTCTCAGGAGTAAAACAAAATGGAAATTCACAATTATTCATTATCTACACCTTTGTCCCTTGGCACAAAAGCTCTTTCCATGCCAAGAAGTTGTGCGTGAGTACCAGGTGAAGCTCTGATTGGTCTTGGTGACTACAGGCAAATCAGTATTTATACTGATCTCAGTGGTATGTTGTCAATGGTAGCAGCTAGCTCCACCAGTGGCATAAACTATGTGAATACTAGTATGAATAATGGTTAGGTGGCTTTGCCACCATCACTAAAGCTTGTCTTATTTTTTTTCTGTGGAGGGCTACTGTTGCTCCATAAGTGGTGGCTACTGCTATCTGATAGGCTGCATTGCAGCCTCATTGTTGAGGACACTTCTAATTTCGGGTCATATTAAAACCATAGACTCTAAATCACTACTTCTCAATGACTTTTTTTCTTACAATCAGTGTACTCCATAGCTTTCCACAGAATGAAGGAGGCACACATTTAAAAAGTAAAGAGTGACAGAAGAAGCCCAGAACAGTGAAGGGATTTATGGACAGCTATCTCAGAATAGCTTGCCTTTTCTGAACCTGTCTGGGGACTTGAAACAACTAGTCCTGGTGACTTGAAACAACTAGTCCTTTTACCTAGCATTGCTCCTGAGATAGCATCTGCAGCAAGACTATATGAAAAATTGTGTACCTGTCACCATAAAGAGTGCAGCAAGTACTGTGAAAAATGTGGGGACACAGCATATAGGTATGTCATATATCCACTCCTTCTTCCATTTCAGCAGACAGCACTAATTTTAGTGGCAGAATTTCATCCCCTCTGAATGCCTAAAAATGGCTTTGGCATAAGAAGGGTTTGCATCTGGAGAATATCTTTTACACTTAGTACTGATACAGGCAGAAGTTTGTGGTAGACTTCAAAACTGTAGGCATAGCTATAGGTATAGTCATCAAGATAGGCATTAGCTTACTTATGTATTTGTGGCTATTAAGTAACAACAAAATGGCAGAGCCTTGATTTATTAGCCTACTAGAATTCTGGATAAGCTATTTTACCAGTGGCACTCTCATCCACACAGTATTTCCACAGCCACAGCAGAAATCATAGAATCATAGATTGTTTTGGGTTGGAAGGGACTTTTAAAGGTCATCTAGTCCAACCCCCCTGCAGTGAGTGGGGACATCTTTAACTACATTGCATTGCTCAGAGCCCCATCAAACCTGACCTTGAATGTCTGGGCCTCCACCACCTCCCTGTTCCAGTGTTCCACCACCCTACAATAAGAGGCAGCGCACAGCTGTGCCACTCCTTACTGGCTGAAAGCTTTGATTTCTTCAGATGGGCATTGAACAATATTTGGGTCCTTCTGACTGCACTGAAAAGCCTGTTTCCACTAGCTGGAACAGTCAGTATGTTTGGCAACCACTTCAGCAGCTAGCTATGTCTTCTCACCTAAATACCCTCCATGCTGTGGTCATGTCACAAATGATTACCTTCCTCCTTAAATTTCTGTCAGAGAGTGTGCATTTATATTCCTACCTGGTTGGTTGAATTTTTATTTGTTGCAGATTTTTACTTACTCTGGCATGCACCAGTGGACATAGGATGAAGAATCACAATTCTTCAGTACGTTCCATTTTATTTTCTCATATTCTCTCTTTTAGTGACTCCTTTGAATAGAGTGATCTCCTTTCTCCTACTTTCCTCAGACTAGCTCCTTTTAAACTCAACCACCTTTATCTGTTGCTTATGAAAGGTGTATATATAAATATATATTGCAAGCTGAAATACCATATATTATCATAAAGGTTCAGTGGAAAAAAATGTTATTTGTCCATGGCCTCATCCATTCTCTACCTCTTTTTCTTCTCACCCGTTCTTTAATTTCCACTTTTCTATTGCAAACAATCCACAACACAGAATTTTGCCATTTTTTTTCCTATCAATCTTTGTATTAGTATTTGGAAGTAAAACAAAACTCAAACATTCTGTTAAACTCAGGGTATGTGGCTGCATGAATTAGAAGAGATAGAATATAAGTACTATGTCAAAGAATGTTCAGTCAACATTTTTAATATGTGTTAACTACACAGAGAATGCAGACAGAACTACACATGCTTCCATAAATACTCCCCATTGACATCGAAGTTCTCATATACAGGAAATGAACCCTTATAGTCCTTTAAGAAAGCAGAGCACCTTTGCTGAGCAGTCTGAAAGAGCTAGTCTAGACCTACCCAGGTCCAGCTTCAACTCAAAATTACTTGGTTTGGATTTACAGACTAAATATTAATTCAAACACTCCTGGCTTGTGCCAAGGGCAACGTTATTAAGCACTGAGGAACACGGTCTGAAAAAGTATGCAATGGTTTACTTTGGCTGATAAGAAAACACGTATATATCAGATGAGGAATTCTGGGTCTCAGTTCTCTGCATGTGCTTACCCAATTTACAGCACAAGAAACTGAAGAATTCTGCTTTCCCTTATTTAGACAACACATTCCTTACTGCAAAGCAGCAGTGACTACTGTATGTAAGCAACGGCGACATTCCTACATTCAAGGGATGGCAGTCCTAGGATCAAGCAGGGAGAAGAATTCCAAGTTGTGTTGCACATGTGCAAACTTTTGGTATGTGGTAGCAGAGTGCTCCTTTTATTACCAAACTTAACAAGGAAAAGGTGTAACTTTCTTAAAAACATTTAACCAGACACAATCCTCTTTCTTACCTTCTTGGGTGCTTTTTCTACATGCAGATGCACATACAAAATAATTAAAAGAAACACCTTTCTTACTGTCCAATCCTGTTCTGTTTCACCTCCAAGAATATAATGATCCACTTCACAGAGCACTCTGGCTCTGCAGACAGTATTATCAGATATCAGTGAGTAAAAAAAAATGAAAAAATCCAAGAAAAGCATGGGTATGAAAAGAAAACAAGTGGTTGCAGTATGTAGTGAATTATGAAAATAAGAGGCTTTCAATTTTTGACCAAAGTAAGAATTTAATTTGGTAGTTTTATATTTTATTTGCATTTATAGACAGACTCACACACCGAAACTAAGATTTTTTCAGAGTGAACAAAGGTCTTCCAAAAATCTCTGTCTAAATGAAAACACATTTATAAAAAATATAAGAAGCTTTTGTAGGGTGAACTTGCAATTTTTTAAATTCACACAAGCAAGTGTATTATACACAGATTTCTAAAGGTGTAGAAAGTTGTAATTTAGTGCCTTAGTTCCAGAAAATGTCTCAACTCTTCTGGAGATGAGCTGTATCTAAATTAAGTTTTTGAAATAATTTACCTCTTAGTTCCTGCAGCAGATAGAAAGATTTTCTTCATCATTTCCAAGCAAAACTCATGTAGGCAGACATATACAATTAGAGTCTGCACTGGAGAAAAATTTGTTTTAAGGTATCTTTGTGAATGGCAACACTAGCACCCTACTTTTGCTAATTTCTGTCTTTACTGGAGACATCACAATGCATTTGAGAACAGCATTAATCGAATGCAATATCATTAACAGTATTTGGAAAAGATTGTTAGATACTGAAATAGTAGCCAAGGAGTATGAAAAAGAGAAAGGCAGCAAAACAAGTATCTATCAAATCCTCTCTTGTTTTCAGATGGAAAAAAACCCGACAGCTTAGATGTAGATAATCTGCCAGCTTTACTTGGGCTCTCATTTAGTTAATGGGCATGAATCAGCTGAAGCAATGTACTCCAGGAGTCTCACCTTGTGCACACTGAGGTATCTATCTACCTTCCCAGGTGCATAAGCGGTACCTATCTGTTATTTGAAAACCAATTTTTGCAGAGAGAGCATTCATTTTGCTAAATGTTATGATAGTCTCTTCTTTTCATAGCATGCACAATTCAAATGCCAACTGCTTTCATGCTATATAAAATACTTTTGCCCCAATATCCTATTTTCCTCTTTCTTCAAAGGGATTTTCTGAGTTTCTTTTCCCCATTTTCTATATAAACTACCCTGTAACAATTGCAATTATGCCAAAGCACAAACAAAAATTCAATTAACTGAGCAAACATATGACTAGTGATATTAAACAGTGTTGAGGAATAGTTAGGCTCCGAAGTTTTGAATGCTCCAGGCCCTCCAAAGCCTTATGCAGATGGTTAATTTTAAAATTTGGAAGATTTTCTGTCAATTTCAGTAAGCCTGTCCACAAAGGGTACTTTGGTAGATGTTCATGTTTGAAAGAGAATGCCCTCTTAATCCTCTTTGTAGTCCTCTGATGGACTTTCTTCAGCAGTTCCCTGTTCTTACTTATTCCGCACATGCACTGAATAATCTGCAGAATCATTTGGACTTTCCTCTCTCAGCAGCACTGATGTGTTTGTTGGGCCCAGGGAGCTTTCAAGGGATGGTTTTAAAGCTAAGCTGTTTGGCTATTCTCACTGGACAGGCTCTTTGGTCTGCTTATCTTACTCTAGCCAGAAAGCAGAGTGACATCAGTATTTCCATAACAACAGTAAAGCCACAAGGACACCAAGAGTGCGGGGTTGTGTGGAAACTGAGGCACACCATTGACATCTGCCAGCCCTTAAAGTCAGTATTTGCAACTACTCTGCTGTTCCCCAACATGGGAGAGCTGAGAGATGCCAGAAACACTCAGCATGGGACTTTTAATAAATCCTCACACATTTTAGGTGGCCAGTAGCCCTGAAGCTGCTTTCAGACATTTGGTTCAAACTTCCCTAGGATTCAAATACAGTGAGGTAGTCCTTAATCAGAAATATGATGCTCCAAATTGTTCCTAAAATCAAATTCAGCTCCCTGTAAATTGCACATTTAACCCAGTTAACTTGCAATTGGAGCTGTAACAAGCTGGATGTGTCCATTATCTTACTGCTTGTTAAAAAAATTATTTCATCATCATAACATAAGCATCTCTGGTCAACTAGCACATCTTATTCCTACAACAGTATATCTGAAATAGGAAAATATTCTTTTAAAAATGAAGAGTAGAAAACACAGAGCTCTGGTTCATCTCCTAAACCAGGAAGTGGCAAGTCTGGAGTAGAAGATATATCTCCTGATTTATAGTCCTTTGCTTTAGCCTTAATTTATCCTCCTCCTCCCTGCGGCAAGAGGCTCTGACTTGGATGAAGAACAAGATGTTGATGTGAGATGCGGGGATTGGACAGATGCTTTCAGGTAGCTGTGCACCACTTCTGAAATGAGGCTAGGCACTCAATTCTGCCTGGCAAGCTCACGTTGCTTTCCATGAGCACTCAGCACATTTGTAGATTGCTTTTTTGTCCTGTATCTTAAGCATAACCACACAAACTAGATTTCCCAAAGATGTCAAGGCAGGCTGGGCTGCTCAGCAAAGCTGTGGTGAGACCAGCAGGCATGATGAAGGCAGAGACAGCAGTGGTAGGCACGCGGTTTGGGGGCAGGAGGCAGAGGTGGCCTGCTGCTGTCATTGCTGGCTACCTACAAAGAGATGAACACATTTAGATTGCTGTGCACCTGGCTTACAAGTCAAATTAAAAACATGTTGTGGCCGAGAACTGGAGATGGCCAGAACGCACAGAGCATCCAGATTTTTGCCCCAAACTCCGAATCACCTGCTGTGCCACATCTCTGGCAGAAATGCTATTTGCATTTGCATCAGAACAGAGGCTGAGTTAAAAATCAAGCATTTTGGAATCTTTCCAAATTGCCAGAAATATTCTCTGACTGTTCTGCCTTTTAGTGTACTGATGTTTTAAAACCTTTTTGGTGAATATGAGCACCAGCTACAGTAGTGTAAGCCAGGATGCAAAAGAATGGCCATTTGTATTCAACACAGACCAAAAAGCAATGGGAATCCATGGGAAAAACGAGGCTATAATAGTGCAAGTGGCAGATTTAGAGTGCCCTGCATGTGATCGTGATGCAACATTCTCAGCAGCACTTACTTAGGGGAAAAAGTCTCAGTGAAATGTTGGAGACCTAGGATGCACAGGGTGTCAGAAACTTTAGAGTAGTTCTATGTCTGTAATGATAAAAGTCTTTGATGCCCATTTAAGGCTCTTTTTCCAGGTAATTCAAGGACTAAGTAATGAGTTACTGAAGAGGTTTTCAATCAGTTCAGCTCAGTAGTGGCCAAAGTTACTGTCATTTAGTTGTTGGACTTGGCTCGTTTCCCACTAGATGGGCAGTTGGAGGCAGGCGCAAGGACCTTTGAAACAGCAGTTCCCCTGGAGATTAACAAATATTTAAGCTTGAGGTTATCAAATGCACCTGCAAGCACTGGGGGTCATCCTCCCGCTGAAATTCTTCTGTTGGGTGCTTCTAAACTTCCACCCCACTCTCCTCCAGAGCTGCGAGTTCAGGACTTCGAGCGTCCTCCCCGAGGCGGGCCCAGACTGTGCCCCACATCCTGCCGCGGAGCTCACAGGCCAGGCCAGGCCGGCTCCAGCCTACTAGCTAGCAGCCGCTCCGCTGCGCTGCGAGGGGCTACGGCTAAAGAGGGCGCGGGGAGGGAGCTTGAAGGGGCCGTCAGGAGCCCCGGAAGGGCCGCGGGTCCCTCACCGGCTGCGGGCGTCCCCGGCCTAGCGCCGCTTCCCCGAGCGAGGCCCGCTCAGCCGATGGGGGCTGCACACGCCGAGGCCCCGCCCCACCGGAGGAGGAAAATGAAGCGTGTGTCACGCTACCCTTACCCACGCGCCTGCGCGCTGAGCCGGCCGGGCTCGCGCAGGCACACTGCGCGCTCCCCGCCCGGCGGAGAGAAGTTTGGCCCAGTCCGCCTGCCGTCCGCCGTGAGGGCTGGCGGGTAAAGTAAAGATGGCGGCTGTGGCTCGCTGCCGTCCGGCTCCTCTGGGCCTCCTGCTGCCAAGGGCAGGTGAGTGTCACCGCCACCTGGGAGGCCGGTGCCGCGGCCACCGCTTTCCCCCACGGGGAGCTGGGCTCCCCTTTGCGCTCTATGCCGGAACCTGTATGGCGCCGTGCGGGCTGGCTGCCCGTGGGCCTCCCTTCTCGCACCGCGGTGCGCTTAGAGGGAGCTCCCTCGCAGGGCAGCGTCTGAAAAGCGGCTGGATGAAAGAACTGTTTGCGGCAGAAACGGTGGTGTTTCTGCCGTCCTTCGCTTTAGGGAACTGCGGTTTGTAGCTCAAAGGGCTGCATGGGATTGTCTCAGGCCACTGGTGTAGCTGTACAGGACGCTGTCACTCTAGCACGGGCAGAATTTAAGCGAGTCAATCGCTGTCCCGTGGGCTAAGTTTGGGTTTCTTGCACCTTTTCTTAAGTGAGCCTGTCATTTTGGCCGTGGTCTGTAAGGGTGCTGAAGTAGCGAGATTCCATTTACAGGTTGTATTTGGACCTTTGCTGCCAGAACATAAGGTTTTTGATTAAATTGATTCAGCACCTGATCCTCTGTTGAGTAAAGTGGAAAATACAAACAAGTTTTGTTGGTTGATAAAGATGGGGAAGAAATTTAACATACTTCTAATTGGAGAAGTATTTCTTTTCAAGAAAGATGGCTCTGGTTTACTGTGGATATTTGAGATTTAATTCAAACCACTGTTGATAAACTACTTCAACTATGGTTTGTAAAAGTCAACTTCCAGTGACAAATAGATTCTGGTTAGTGAAGAAGATGAAGCCCTTCTGTTCTGGGAAAGATTCCCTGTGCAAGTCTCTGTTGCACAGCACCTTAAGTAGTGCTGCTTAGTCTGGAGATATTAACAGAGGCTGTTAATATCTCCAGACATTAATATGGCTCTAATAAGTTATTGTCCTGAATTACTAAACATTGCATTTTGATAGGGCTTCGCACCATGTAGAAGCTCCTTTAGTGGTTATGAGCCAGTATGAGGATCTGTAGCCTGCTTTCTTGCCATCTTATGGATACTTTTAACTCTCAACTTATCTTTTTTATAAGATGGTCATAATTGGGCACATAGCCATAGATGGTGATAACTTGTGCCAAATCTTGTACAGCGATGAAACAAGCAAAGATGTACACCACTAAAGACCTTACAATGTCAGGCAAACAACAACAGTGTAGTCATAAAAACGAGAGAATGCAAACCAGTAATTGGATGCTTTTTGTCAGTGTAACATTGATAGAGCATTATGAAGAGCCTGGCACCAATGTTTTTCTTCAGAAATAACAGTAAAAAAAGACACCTAGTTGAAAGATAGGTATATGGGTTTTTTTCAGATTAATTTTCCTGTTGTGTGTACATGGTTTGATGTGCTCAATAATACCTTTTCCAACAGGTGCTCCCAGTGCACTGAAATCTTGTTGCTTTTAGGCTTTCTATTGTAAGGACTGATGTGTGCTCATATTTGCAAGTAACCGGTAGTGCTAATTCTGTAAATATGAATATCACAGTATCACAAGGTGTCAGGGGTTGGAAGGGACCTTGGAGATCTTCGAGTCCAACGCCCCTGCCAGAGCAGGATGATACAATCTAGCACAGGTCACAAAGGAACGCAGCCAGGCGGGGTTTGAAAATCTCCAGAGAAGGAGACTCCACAACCTCTCTGGGGAGCCCGTTCCATTGCTCTGGGACCCTTACAGTAAAGAAGTTCCTCCTCATGTTAAGATGGAGCCTCTTGTGCTCCAGCTTACATCCATCCCCCCTTGTCCTGTCACAGGGCACGAGTGAGAAGAGGCTGTCTGTCCCTTTCCTCTTGACACTCAGCCCTCAGATATTTATAAACATTTATCAAATCCTCTCTTAGTCTTCTCTTCTCCAGACTAAAGAGCCCCAGGTGTCTCAGCCTTTCCTCATAAGGCATATGTGCCGGTCCCTGGAAATACTGTGTAATTTTTTTCTTACCTTTAGAAAGAGAAGTGTATGTAAACAAACTACTGAAGAGTACGGAGCATCAGGCTTTCTCTTTCACCACCTCAGCATACCACATAGCTTTTTTGCATACTTGAAGGAATCCTGATGGTTATAGAGAACCCAGTCATTTTTCTGTGAGTCTGCTCTTCTAAAAAATAAATGAAGTAACAAAACCTTAGTTATTGTGATGCTACAAGAATGAAGGCAATATTTTGAAGAACAAGATCATCCCATTGTCCCCATTGTTATCCTTTACACTTGGACTTGTACTGAGCTTGGTTAGTCTGTACTCTGCAGGTACACATTACATACCTACAGGCTTTATTCTATACAGAGTATTCAGAATACACTGCTGATTTCATTTGGACGTTTGTTCTGGTGATGTCATTTAAAAGAATTAAGGCAAAAAAAAAAGTAATCCCCCTCCCCAAGAGTTTTGAACATGAAAGCTGTTATTAGCTGTATGTTTGTGTAGTCTTGTCATAGAATATTGTAAGGATAGCATAGTAATGTAGCTTAAGACATGCTGAATTGGAAATCTGTTGAAATTGCCATTTTTATCTTCGCTGAAATGTTGCAGAAATGCACACAAAGATTTTAGAGGGCAACATTACATTAGCTGGATGATAGAAAAAACGGAGAGTGAAGATAAATGGTGATTATGGCAGTAATGAGTTGGCATGTTCTGTAAAATTTCAGTTTGAAGTATTATAAATTTTAATATGAACATCTGGTGTCATGTTTAAAACTGCAGGTCAGACTTTTGGACATTAAGTGGATGCCACAGGATTGTGTAGTTTTATTAGACTCCAGCAGGTATTTGACAAATGGTGTGAGGGTTTTTTAAATTTTTGTTTGTTTGTTTGAGGGTTTTGGCATTTTTTGGTTTTTTTGTGGTTTTTGTTTTGGTCTTTTGTGTGCTTAGTACAGTGTGTGGTTTTTTCTTTCTCATTTTTTTTCAAGGTCTCTGCTTCAGTAATGCAATGGCCCTGCATATCTGCCACTTCAAGACAGATACCAGGCCCAGATTAACTGTTCCTGAGATTTGGCCTATTTTATAGGAGAGTTGCTTTTTAGGAAGTTATGTACCTACTTGAAGTTTGTGTGGGTATTATCTCATTTTGTCCTGTTTCTGTCAGCCAATTGGAGTGTAGTTTCCAGTCATAGTATATTAATTTGATAAGTGCAAGTGTGTATGTGTATATTGCTTTATTTAGTTAAGTGAATGTCAAGCTACCTTTCAGGACAAAATTGGTGGTGTGGTATCATTTATTATTCTTGTCTGTAGGGTGTGGAGAGAGAATGGATAGACAAACTTCTGTGTAGAGAAACTTCAGCCACTGAAGTCTTCTGTCAGCTGATCTAACGAAAACATAGTTTGTGTCCAAATATTCCCTATCCTTTTGATCATCTTAACATCATGGCTATAATATCAGTACCACTGTGTATCTGGTATTACCAAACCATATCAAGATAAACCTTGCTCCTTCAATGTACAAGTGGGCATCTGTCATTCTGATATCAAATAATAATCTTGTTTTCATTATGATTGTTGCAAGTTGGATTTATACGGGGATGGTTAAACTTGCTTATTCTTATCCAGAAAATGCTTATGGTCATGACTTACTAAAAGTTCAAAGGTCAGTTACTGGATTTTTGGTTTTTATATATATATTTCCTCAAGCTGGTTTTCCAATGACAGCTCTTGCAGTCTGCTGTTGTCAACAGCCACGTTTGTACTGTGTTTGTGCTCTATATTTCATCTGTTCCTTTCTTTTTCTGAGTGTGGACATGTAGTAACACTACACATTTCTAATTTAAAAAAATCTCTTACAAGTAGTTTATTTCTTGCTTTTGGCTAACTTGCTTGGAAAGGACATATGGTTTTTCTTCACAAGCTCCCTGGTGGAGCTACTGTGTCAATGTACGTCATTATACTAGTAGTGTCTCCTATTTCTGTGACTTTCAAGTTTCTGTAGCTCCTTGAGAAAAGAAACAGCTCTGAGGCAATGTTCTATGCATCATGGGCTCTTTGCATTTCTTCATTTCCCTTCACTCCAGAGCTATGGTATAGGAGGATTACTGTCTCTTCCAACATTTGGGTCAGCTGTATTTAAACTGAGGTAAAAAGTCTGATTAACTGCTCCTAGAGTGATGCTTTGTCCAGCAGTTCCCAGATTTGGGAGCAGGATGTGGATGTACTTGGGTGGGACCTGCCTGTAGAGGGTATTCTTTATTTGCTTAACCTCTGTGCTTCACCTTTCACATCCACTACTAATGCTAGCCAGTTAAGTTTTACATGCTGTTTAGGAACTGATAACCTTAGTCTGCTCCTTTTGTGTCTTAGTTTGGTTTTTGACTTTTATCAACAGCTCTCTCAAGCTTGCTATCCTCTGACCTATCCAGATGCCTCACAAATAGCCTGTTAGAAGTCTTGACATGGGAAATTTTGCTGAGGGTGATTAGAGAAAGTGAATCTGCAGTGAGAAAAATAAGATGAACTGCTAACTTTTAGCTTGTGTCACATGCTCTCTCCTGTTTTGTGTTGTAGGCCCTGGCATTTCTGTGTTAGCTGCAGCACCATCTGTGTTGCAGCAGCACCGCCACGTTCATCATGCAGTGATTCCTCATGGAAGAAGCGGACGATCCTCTGTTAGTGGCCTTGTGGCCACTGTCTTTGGGGCTACAGGTTTCCTAGGACGCTATGTTGTCAACCGTTTAGGTAATGTTCCCCAGGAGTACTAATTAAAAAAAGATAAATTAAGTCTTTAACTAAAACAGTGTTTCTTCAGGTTGCAGGATACTCTGGAAATCTCTGGCACTTGCGGGTCTTAAAAGTGTGATACTTTCATAGTGTTTGTTTTGCTGAAGTGCCAAGATTAACAATTAGTAAAAACTGTTTTAATCTAGGAAATTTAGAAGCTTTAGAAGATAGTTCAAGTCATAAAAATAAGTAATTCTCCTTCAAATACTTCTTTTCAGTCTGTAAAATGCAGATCTGAGGAGAAGTCCAGCATGTATTGATTCTTTTGCTTTTGGCCTTATTAGGACATTTTACCAAAATGTTTGCAGGAATTTGATTGGAATTCTTAAAAATTGCCCTCTTGAATGTAAGTTTTAGAAAATAACCCTTGCGTTGTTTCTCTTCCCCCCCCCCCCCCCCTTTTTTTCCCATGCAACTTAAAAAATGCAAATATCTTTAGATGTGAAACATCTTTAGGTATTGTACTATCTCTTCAGCACGCACTGCAATTTTCAGTGTTGTTTGTTAACAAGCTTCTTGCAAGCTTTTATATTTTGCCTTAACAAGCCTTATTATGTCCCTGCTTAAGAATTCTAGTGATGTAGGTTCAAAAACTTAATTCTAGCTTTGCAGATAACTCTTGAAGATATCTCTGTGTTTGTTGTGCTTTAATGACAGGGGAAAAGGAAGTTTTGTACATTCAGAAGTTCATCTATTTAAAATTATGTGGTAGTTCGAGATAAATGAAACTGAGGTTGTTTTTCTTGAACGCTTAGGTCGCATTGGATCTCAAGTAATTATACCCTATCGCTGTGATCCGTATGACCTTATGTATCTGCGGCCGATGGGTGACCTGGGGCAACTCCTCTTCTTAGTAAGTCTCTTGCTTTGGCTTTAGATCAATTACAATACCATTGCTATACAAGGAAGTCTGTCTTTCTCAAAGTCAGAACTCCAGCTATTGTTTAGCCTCTAAATGGAAATGGTGTGAAGACGCTTTCTTTGATTACGCTTATTTACACATTATCTCATCTTTTTCCCGTTTGATGCTCTGGTTACAGGAGTGGGACTGTAAGGACAAAGACTCTATCCGAAGAGCCGTGGAACACAGCAATGTGGTCATTAATCTTGTTGGAAAGGAATGGGAAACAAAGTAATTTTCCTTTTTCTGTTCTTATATAGATAGATTTCTACCAGGTACTGGATGTGGTTGTGATCTGCTCTTGAAAAGTGCATTCTTTCTGTAATTTTCTAGTGTACAGCTTTTGTTCTGTCAGAGTTCAGTGTTCTGCTTCATACACCTTACAGGTGTTTCATGGCTGCCTTCCTATAGCTTACAGAGGCTTACCAGTTTCTGTGAATGGTGACAGAAGTAGGCTTTCGTCCTGTCCCTTCAGCATAGTGATGAATTGTAGCCTACTAGAATAAGCTGTGATCAAGTTTTTCCCATTCTCTGGTAAAAATTAATAAACAGGAATAGCTAATGGAGAGTCTCTAAGGTTATGTCTAATAACATCAGTCCCTGATAAAATTTTGGCACAGATGCTATTAGCTACATAAGCATTTTTAAAAATAATTTTTAAAAATAGTTCCCTTTTGAAATCCAGTTTAAAAAAATCCTGTAGTTAGGTTAAAATAAAAGCTATTTTTAGGTTAAAAATACCTGTAAAAGGCACTTTTTTCCCTCCATGTGTGCAATTATGTTCACTTTAAATAAAGCTTCATGCAGAACTGCTAGACAAAAATTCAGTTGTGTGATTTGCCTTTATATGGTACATAATTTTACCACTGTAGTAGACAGAAACAACTGTAGATATCAGTTTCATCTCTGTTTACAAGCCTTATGCCTCTGTTGCTCTTTGTTTGTGAACAACCATTTGATATTCAAATTGTAGCATTAATAGCCAAATTGTATTAATAGAATTAGTAGTCTCAAATTGTGAAATTATTTTTCCTGAAAAGTCCTTGACAACAGACTTCAGCTGTTTCTTGTGTAGTCAAATATCATGCATAGCTTCTGGGAAACGCTTTGATTTTTGGATTAAAATTTGTAGAGGTACTTGCTTTTTCTGATAGTCACTTAGCTCCTTGTCCCACTGTTAGAGTCTATAACATAGTTTATTTGTAGAAAAGCTCATCAAACCTAATTAGCTTTGGTCTTGTGCATCTGACAAGGTTTTTGGTTCTCCTTCAGACTTTGGAATATAGGTAAAAATGTACAAACTAACTTGCCAGGATTGTTTTTCACTGTTACTCATTTATGAATGTAAGAGTTGAAACACTTATTGCTGTCAAACCAGAAGGAATTTCTTTGTAATATGTGAGGGAAGAAAAAGAGATCAGTACAGTTGACCCAAGGACAATGTAATCTTGATTTATCTTTCAGATGTCTTTCATCTGTACTTGCCCTTTTAAAATTTCTGGACTTGGTTAACAAGTATGATCTGTGTGAGGGAGAGTTTGTTAGTGAAAGGAAGTATGAGGACCACGACGAAAAGTTTCATTCTAATTAAAACCCCCCCAAACCTTGTCACTCTGTTCAGTTTTAATAGATTTAGAAGCATAGGGGTCTTGGTACGTTGGAGTTTTGGACATTCCAAAACTTACTACTGCATTGCACAAATGTTCTTAGGAATCTTATGCGTGTTGGTATTAATGGTGGTTCTGAAACCCCTAGATAAAATTCTGTGGCCTGTTAAACACAATGTCAGACTAACCATTGAAATCATCCCCAAATTTATGAAAGAATTAAGGGGGTGGGAGAAGTAAGATTACAAGTAGAGATCAGTCAGAAAAAGTAAAGCCTGCCATTAAATACTTTCTTCCTTGCCTAGTATTAGTGCACAGTCTCATCTGTGTATACTATGTTGTTTGAAAACTCCATAGTTACATGAGAGATGTTGTTCCTTTTTGTGTGTTTCTAAAATCTATTTTTGTGAGTAGAACAGGAGTGATGGTTCCCAGGATCAGATTAGTTATTGAAGGGTCAAAAATAACTTTTTATTTTTAAGGCTGTCTTCAGACTCCAGTGGGTTCTGAAGAGCTGTGGGAGTAGATAAGGACAGAGAGAGAGAGGCATTTGGACAAGATGTTTGTTACCCAAAGCAAATGGAAAAGATGGAGCAGGGTGCTTACAAGGACAATATAAAGACATGAGAAGCCAATTTACTTTCTTGCAGTCTTGGGATAGTTGGAAGTAATTTTGGGATTATTGCCAGCCTATAGTGTCAGTTCTGCTTGGAGACAGAGCTTCTGTATTGTTCTTGATGAGATGCCAAACTAGATTACAGTTGAACCCCCTAATGTAGGCCCCTTGAATGCTGTAAAGTGAGTGGAGTTGTTCTTTTCTGCACGCTTCTCCTTGAAGTCACAGAATCACAGATCGGGGGGATTGGAAGGGACCATGGGAGAGACTCCAAACCCCCTGCAAAAGCAGGTTTGCCTATGTCAGGTCACACAGAACTGCATTTAGGCAGGTTTTGAAAGTCATCAGAGAAGGAAACGCCACAGCCTCTCTGGGCAGCCTGTTCCAGGCTCCCTCACAGTAAAGGGAGTTTTTCCATATGTTCAGACAGATTCCTGTGTTACAGTTTGTGCTTTGTTGCTCCTTGTCCTGTCGCTGGGCACCACTGAGAAGGGACTGGCCCCATCCTCTTAGCACATGCCCTTTAAATGCTTACAAGCATTGATAAGATCTCCCTCAGGCTAAACAGCTCTCTCAGCTTTTCCTTGGAAGAGAGATGCTTTGGTTCCCTAATCATCTTTGTAGCCCTTTGTTGGACTCTCTTCAGTAGTTCCCTGTCTCCCTTCAACTAGGGAGCTCAGACCTGGACAAAATACCCCAGATACAGCCTCACTAGGGCAGAGTAGTGGAGGAGAACTTCCCTTGATCTGCTGACTACATACTTCTTAATGAACCCCAAGATATCATTGGACTTTGAGGCCAAGAGCACACTGCTGGCTCATGGTGAACTTGTTATCCACCAGGACTCCCAGGTCCTTCTCATCAGAGCTGCTTTCCACCAGGTCAACCCCTAACCTGTACTGGTGCAGGGGGTTATTCCTCCCTAGGTGCCTTTGTTGAATGTCATTGGGATCCTCTCCACCCAACTCTCTAGTCCCTTACAGCTACTATGAAATGTTGAGGTTTTTTCAATATGAAATTTTCTGTTTGTGTAGGCATTTGTGTGTTCTTTGGTATGTTTTTTCTCCACTTCCTCAGTGCCTATCAGCTGCCCTCACTTAGACCTCCCTTGCAGTGTGTAACTGAATGCATCAAATCAAGTCAAATCTTGAACAGGCATTGTAAAAAGACAGCTTTGCTCAGATTTTAAGATGCATTACTTCTCTTTAAAAAAAAAAAAATCTGTTTTTACTTGGGAAGTTTTCTGTTTGTCACAGATGAGTGAGCTAGAGGATTTTTCATACTTTTTAAAATCTTAACAGGTGAAAAAGGAGATAATACTAAAGCTCTAATTGAAGCATACTATTGCATTTCTTTTCCCTCTAGCTTTTATTATTTAGAGTCCTTCATGAAAGCAAACTTTGTTTCTACCAAAGAAGGTCAAGATAGGTTTTTTGAAATATACTCAAGTAATACGTAGTGATTGCTGTTTGGTTGGTAGGCAGCCACTGTTGATTGCTCTTAAAGTGAAATTTGTTTTATTTTCCTTGTTTTAGAAACTTCAGTTTTGAAGATGAATTTGTAAATATTCCTAAAAGTATTGCACAGATAACTAGGGAAGCTGGTGTGGAAACGCTCATTCATATCTCTCATCTGAATGCTAGCATGAAGAGTCCTTCCAAATACCTCAGGACTAAAGTAAGTCTGTAATTGTTTTGAATATATTTCCCGAGAGTCTATTTTTTGTGGGCCTTTTTTTTTTTTTTTCTTCTCTAGTTGGGTCTATCTGAAGGAATTCAGTGTATGAATTTACTATGGAATGTTTTCTGCAGATGAGGAATTTTTGAGTTCCTGTGCTTATTTGAGCTAGAAATCCTTCTTAGTACTGTGCTTTAGAGGGGAATAGATCTTACATTCTTGAAAACTCTTCCTTCTATCCTTGAATATCTTTCCATCTAAAATTACTTTCATTAAGAAAGAGAGATCCAATATGAGGCTTAACATCTGAGGCTGGAATGACCTAGCAAAGCAAGTAGTTGATGCCAAGATGAATGCTGCAAAGACAGAGGAGTATCACAATTACAGGCCCTTGGAATAGGATTGTTACCTGCTCTTGCACAAAAAAAAATATTAAAAATCTGGCTTTGCTATCCTATTATTTTTATCCTTCTTAGGAGGTATTTTCTATTACTGTTTTTCTCTTTTTGATATAGCTATTGCCACAGTTTCAGCTATTTTTGTTTTGAGCTCACTTTACTCTGCATTCTTTAGTATGATTTTTTTTTTTTTTTTTTTTTTAAATTGGGGTTAAAATTTGGTAGCTTTCGGTGTGTAACAATTCCATATTCCAAAGGATGTTGGCCAGTCCACGTGGAAAGTAGATAGCTGCCACTGAAATGTCTAACTGCACTTAAGCAGCTCTTCAGATTTCCTGATAATGTAGTAGGGGTAACACAGACCTGTGTTCTTCCAAGCTCTGGTCTGCCATAAGCAAGAGAAGTACTTTGGTTAGGTTTCTTCCTTTTTGAACTTTGTTGCTTTCAATTGGTGTCACTTCACTGGTGAGTCTGTCTTGTATCTCAAATAGAAGAAATAATCCATGTGTTTCTGGGACTTTTGGGATGTTCTGTGAGATCTTTATCTCAGCATAGCATCTCAAAGATCAAATGGCTCAGATAGAAATTTTTGTTCTACTGATGGTGTCATTTCTTTCAGTGTTGTAGTCAGGGTGCATTTAAGTTATGAAAATGCATCATCTTCAGATCTGTTCAGAATAGATCTAATGAATGTGTTCATTTTAATTGAATGATAGGCTGTTGGAGAGAAGACAGTGAGGGAAGAATTTCCAGATGCTATAATTTTGAAACCCTCTGAGATGTTTGGGAGGGAGGACCGATTTCTCAATCATTATGCAAGTATGTACACTTGAAATCTCTTGTATACCTGTCTGTAGAAAACAGAGGGAAAATGTGATTCCTTTTGAAAAGCAGAGGTATGTTTTTATCAGAAACATGATATATTTTCTTAGCAGAAGGTGTGTAATGGGAAGCATAATACATTTTCATCTCATGATTGAATTCTTTCTGAATCTACTTAGACTTTGTGGTTTGAATTTTTAAATTTTTTTTGAGGGAAGTTGTATACTACTGGATTTTTTTTTTATTATTATTTAGATTGTTCTGAGCTAAGATCTGGTCATCTCAACCCTCAAAATAGTTTACTCTGGGAATAACTTTTAAAGTTGATAATACTCAAATGTAAAAATGCACCTGGGTTGTTCAGAAGCAACAATAATGACTTTGTATCACCAACAAAGCTGGTAGACAGGATAGAGTGGAATCTGTTTCTGTGGTGCAAAGTTGTGATCTCTGAATTGCTCTTAAGTAAACAATAAATTCAACTTTCCCATTGTTGTTAATAGGAAAACTAAATGTGCATTGAAAACTGTGATACTGGAATTGGAGGGTAATTCTTCCCAATGTTTTGGGTTTGGTTGGGGGTTTTTTGTTGTTGTTGTTGTTGGTTGTTTTGTTTTGCTTGGTTGTTTAAGTTAAAACAGATTTTGGAACAGATCCACACTTAGTGTAGTGCAAAATGTCTTGGTTATTTGCTCTGCTGAAAGGATTCACAGATTTTATTCTCAAATTATGTATGTGTATTTCTATCAGACATGCGCTGGTTTGGTGGTGTGCCTCTTATATCTCTCGGCAAAAAAACATTGAAGCAACCAGTATATGTAAGTTTTCAATAAAACAAGACAATCCCAAATCCTCTGTGTGGGTGTGTCTGTTGGGTTTTCTTTTGTGTGCCATGTCGTGTGTGTCTGTGTCGTCGTCCCCCCCTCCCAAATTGCTTCTAAAAGAGGAGTGTGTGTGTATGCATTTCTGTTTTCCATGGGTAATTGTCTGAATTTGTTTCTCACAGGTGGTTGATGTAGCAAAGGCAATTATTAATGCAATTAAGGATCCTGATGCTAAAGGAAAAACATACGCCTTGGCTGGGTAGGTTACTTTTCTGATTCTAATTAACTGAAGTACTTCTTTTTGGTGTCATTTTTTTTTGGCATGCTGCACAGTACATTTAATTTCTCCATCCATGCACACAGTTTGAGCTGCAATAAATTCCACCTCCTTTTTGGGAGGAAAAATGACTCAAGTTGTTATTGTGAGTACTCTGAAGATCCTAGTTTGGGCCCCATTGCATCTAATGTTATGTATGTGCCCACAAAGAAATAGTCTTGGGAAACATGTTAGACAATATAAATTTGGAGAAAATTCTGTTGAAGCTGTAGAGAAACCACCTGGAATTAGAATGGATAGAGACAGTGGATCTCTTGGAATATTTTATGTACAAAGCTCCAAGTCAGAATAAGTCACAAGCATGAAAAATAAACAAGATGGCAAATGCCAAGGTCCACGTTTTGGTACTGTAATGTAACGCTGGAACTGGTCTGCACCCAATATATGTGGTAAAAGGAACATCACAGTCATTGAAAAACAGTTGCTAATTAGTCAAGATAAAAATGATGCTGAACAGCTCTCTCTTTTGATTGTATGTATGTCTCTGTCCTCCTTATCCACTGAAAAATGTGCATAGTGTCTGGATTTTGCAACAGGCTCTTCTGAGATAATGGGGTTTTTTTCCATGTTCATTTTGTGACACTGTTACAGTGACAGCTCTTTATTCTGATAGCATAGAGATCGTTGGTGGTTTGTCTGTTACTCATACATCACATCCTTCAGTTCTGTAACTGAGCTTTTGAGGAAGATATTACCTTGGCAGCTAGGCTAGGTGTGCTGTATGCTGGTTTTCTGGAAAAGGCAGCAGGCAGGTCTTCATCTTCTGGATCATGCTGAGGAACTTCTGCTCAAAAGCTAGCAGGAGAGAGAAGCTAACAATGATTCAGGACTACCAATAGCAACAATAAGTTTAAGTAACTTGAGGTTGATTTCAAATTGCTGGGATGATGGGAAATGTCACACTAAAGAACAAGTGGAAACAAATGCAGACAGACCATTCAAAAACCACTCTCCTAATCAAAGAGAATAGATGTGTAGGTGTCAGGTGGACACAACTAAGGCAAAATCACAGAATGTGACAAAATTAACCCTTTGAGTGACTATTTTATCTCTTGGGGGCAAACTTGAAGATGAGTTGATATGTATCCTAAGACACCCGCCACAGAAGGAAGGCGAGATGCCGTCACTGTCTCAGCAGAAGCAACTGCTCAAACTGCAGGAGAAATTGAGAACTACACACTAAACAGACCACTATCTGCAGCCAGATAGAAGAACAATTGGCTAAACTTTGAATGTATTCTTACAGTTCAAAGTCTTTTTGGTTTTTTTTTTTGTGTGGTGGTTTTTTGTTGGTGTTGGGTTTTTTTGTTTGTTTTTTTTGGTTTTTTTTTTGCAATTACGGAAGGCTAGGAGTTCATTGCCCAGTTTCCAGAGGCAGGAATTCAAGCAAGGTTGTCACTGCAAGGAATACAGTTTCAGGCAAATAAGAATGAGTGAAAAGACTTTGCATAAATGATGGTCTAAACTGAAGATTCAAATCACCATTGGAACACCAAGGGGATTCTGACAAAAGCTGTGCGAGATGCTTTTTTATTTTTTGAAAGGAGCTAGGGTTAAGATAAAGACGAGGGGATTGCTTACCAGTTACTGCTGAACGGACTTGACTTGGGGAAAGCACAGAATACAGAGAGCCAAAGTTTTTTCCTCTCCTGTCACAGTTTAGGGTAAGGGCAGCCCCTTAGACCTTTAACAGATGCTCTTGGTTAATCCTCCTGCCTCCCCAGAGGGGAAGGGAAAGGAAATAAGGGAGAGAGACTCAGCTATAAGAAAAGGGAACTAGAACAGCTTGAATGAAGATGAAAATAATAAAAATGGAATATATACAAATCTATACAAAACCAGTATTGAACCCAACCCCTCGCTGGTAATTATGTCACCATCACCACTGATGCTGTGGAGCAGGCACTGGGGGGGGTCCCAGACTGGGCCCAGTAGCAGATGGGAGCTGTGTTCAGGAGCTGGATTCTGGTACTGGATTCAGGAACACACAAATTGGGAACAAAGGCAGAATGGACAGAGTGCCCTTGGATGCTCCGAGGAAGGAACCGGAAGAGGATGTGAGCTGAGCAAAGCTTGGCAAAGCAGGGGAAGAGAGCAAAGGGAGAGCAGGACCTTCCTGATCCCTCAGCTTTATACCAAATATTCTGTCTGTGGACTGGGATCCCTCACTGGTCAGTTAGGGGTCCCCTGTCCTGGCCACTCCTCCCTGCAGGTGCCGGCTTTCACTTTTTGCACTCCCCCTGTGGTGCACAAGATCCAGCAGTGGCCTTGGTCTGCATTCCAACCCTTGGTAGTAACTCTAAACACAGGGTGTTATCACTGCCAGGAACAGACACTGCCTGGGAAAACACACTGCTAACTTCAGAAAGTGCAGTTAGTTAGAATAACTGAGCTGAAAAGTAAAAGCACTGACTAGAATTAATTCTGTTCTCACTTAAACCAGGACATCTCCTGTGAGGAAAATGGCAAATCTGGCAAATCATTTAGATTTAGGAAAACAAGCCCTTGGTAGGCTTGGGGGTGGTGGCCTTTAAAATGTTTTTCTCTTGCTGCAAATATTTAAGTTTACCAAATTTACCTATAATGTGTGTTGCTTTTTCTTTCAGACCTAAACGATACCTGCTGTATGACATGGTCGAATATATCTACAGAGTTTCCTTTCGAACCTTTATTCCCTATCCATTTCCACGTCCTCTCTACCAGTAAGCAGGACCCTTCCTTTACTGAGAACTTGGGACCAACCAGGTGCCACAGAAGCCTAAATAACTGTTGCACTGGTTATTTAATATTAATGGTTATCATTCAATGTAGGTTTGTAGAAACTGGCTTTCCCTAGGTACTTGGCTAGCTTTGAGTCTTCTGCTCAGGTGCAGGCCAGCATTTGACATGCTAGTGTATGGAAGGTGTACATGTAATAAACTTAATTATTTATTCCAGATTAATTGAATGGCTTTGAGTCCAGAAGTAGCAGAAGGTCCTAAGTAGAGATGATCAGTAGCATGCTAAATGAACTTCTAATAGTACCATGGGGAAAATCTGCGTATATGTTCCTGGTTGTAGGCCCTAACAGAATTTTTTCTGCAGCACCTTGAAGTATTGCTACCGTCATCTGTCCTTCCAGTCTGGTGAGTGCTGCCACCCTGGAAACAGAGTTGGAGGAAGGGTGGATATGGGTATTGACTGACTTTCTAGTTCAGTCCTTTATATTGATTTATTATTGATTACCCAATGTTGTAGTAAAATTGTACTGAGGTCTTGTCCTGGGAATGTGAGCCGTGCAGTTGTGAGCAAGCATTTTGCTGCCTGCAATGTGAGGGCAGTAACATCTTTAGAAGATGTTAATAAATTGGGAGATAAAAAGTGAAAGATGTAGGCTCAGTTGTGTGCAGGGAATGGTTGGACTGTGAAGGCTCTGTTTGAATACACAGAGCTTCTTTGGCAGCTGTATGTTTTGGCCGTTGCAGCTAGTGAGTAATAGTATATGAAAAAGTACAGTATAAATCTGAGCCTATGCCTGGTCCTTAAGGCCTAAGCCCGTCCTTTTGAAGAGCTTCCTCAAACAGTAAAAGCCATTTCAGAGGTTGCCCACAGCATGATTGAGATGTGTTAATGTTTGGGGTGCCAGTGCTCCTCAACTTTAGTACAATGCAAACTCATAAGCTAAAAAAGTCACTGGTGTTAAACCCCTCCTACCAATCTACTAATAGGACTCACCACTGGGTTCATGTAACTGATGATGAATAATGCTAGAACAACATCTTAAACTCTTGTGGCTGGTTTTGAATTAGCTGTAGAGGCATCAGGTTAACATGCCTCAGCTGACACAGAGCAGCTTGTTAAAAAGTAACTGTGGGTGCTTATTAGCTTTATTCACATTTGCTGCAGTCCATGCTCTTGCTTTTTTCTACATGGGCTAAATTAACTGGTATTTCATTTTTGAGAAGAGAGTGCATCTAAAAGGCAGATAAGTCCAGTTCTGTTTATGTGCAGTAGTTCAGGAACACCCTAGTCTTCCAGGTGAGCACTTCAGTAAGAGTCTGCCTTGAATACTGCTTGTCCTGACACACTGAGCAAGAGCTGTAGCATTATTTTCTTTTCTCTGCCAAATTTTAATTCTTTCAAGGGAAATTAATTTCTGGAAGTTACAAATATACTAATCCTCGTCCTTTTAATAGATGACGATTGCTCCAGATTCCATCCTCTTGTTTTTAGGGCTGTTAACTCATTTAGTTGTCAGCAAGCGTGTTTTCTTATGGAGGCATTTAATCAAACTTTGACTAATTGGATTACTGCCTACACTGGTACAGAACAGAGTTTGGAGGAAAGGCAGGGGCAAGACTGAACCCTCTGGTGTGTGGGAAATTGGATGTGGAGGTTTCCTCTCCCCACCCACTAATGCTCATTTTTTACTTCCAGATACCTGCTTCTCCATTCCTTTCCAAAGTAAAAGAACAGGAGATCAAATAATACAGTAGCAAACAGTTAAAGTTACTAGAAACACAATTAAGAACTTGCTGGCTGGTATGTTCACTGTTTTAATGAATTAATAGCTTGCAAGAACAGATACAGAACAAGCTCTTGCTCACTGTCTATTAAGTATGAAATATTTTTGCTAGTTCTTGTTTTCTTCTGTGCATGAAGATAATGACTGTACTTCTGCAATACTCTTTCTGATTGCAGTTTAATGGCAAGATTCTTTGAGATGAATCCATTTGAACCATGGTTAACACGAGACAAAGTGGACCGGGTGAGTGTAGGACACTCCACAAATTCCTCTTGGGCAATGTTTCGTTGTGTATTTGTAACTTAAACTTGCAGTTTCTCATTTAAAGGAGTGCTGAAATGTGTGTATATTGTGGGATGTAGTATTTCAGTCAGCTCAATGGCTAGTTTATACTAATCCTCTATAGGATTCCTTCCAAGCTGTTTGCATACTACTAAAATTTAATTTTTTTAAAGGTTTCTATATATAACTTTCCTCAAAAATGGCTATGGGGCTATGGTTCCTGACATACAGTTGTTGCAGCTACTGTTCTGTAGTCTTGCTCTGAACTTATTTGTCCAGACCTGTTTCAGTGCCAAGGGGATACACTGTTAAAGCAGTCTGGAGATTCCTCTGGTGTAGTCTTACAAGGACTTAATAAGGGAGAGGGACTAATAGAATTTTTTTTTTTTTAAGGCATCATTATGATGTAGTTTTACCACTGTCATTGGTGAAGGAAGAAATATAACATTTCTCTAAATACATTTAAGAAGGTGGGTGAGGGAGTTATGACAAAAGTAACATAATGGGGGTGGGGAAAGGGCCCCACCTTCTTAAAAGTTAAAAGTGGTCAAGGCTGCGTGCCTTGCTGTGCCCCTACTCCTCTCTCCCAAAACATAAGCTACTGAACATAGCAAAGCCAAAGTAGAAATTTCACATGATTGTGCAGCTAAGCAATGGAAGGCAGATGTGCTCCACACTTTTAGGTAACTAGTGAGTTTATATACCTCTAGATGCATTAAAATCACTTACACCATCCAGATAATGGGTGTTTTAACAACTCAAGTTGAACTGGCAGCACTGGATACTAGCTTAACATCAGAGTGCATTTCTTGTGACCATGTTGCAGCTTCATTTTTATTCCTAACTTCTCAAGAGTGTCTTAGTTGGGGCAGAGAAATAACTTGCCAAAAAAAAAAAAACCAAACCAAAAACAAACCCAACTGGAAGCAAGGAAAAAAGTAGGATTTAGCAAGTATTGATGTCAAAAAAAAAAAAAAAAAAATCCCCTACATGTATAGGTTAGCAAAGATAGTAGTGTACTCTGACAGTGCCTTGCTGCTGTCTGAAGGTTGCAGGTACTCCCAGCTGTTTTGCAGAGCTGGAGTTTTAATGCCTATTGCTATGATGCAGTATCAATAATCTAGTTTGACTTGATTGTCCCAAAATTAATGTGAGATGGGCTATTACCCAAATTAATTTGAGATAGTGTATTACCATGAATCTGGAAGAACTGTGTGCTATCCTTAGAGCTGATTACTAAATAGCTGTAAGCCATTAATTTCTATGTTTACTTTTCTCCATCTGTGAAATAAACTTCCTATTTTGTTTGGAAATGTGAAACTTTGGGCAGTGTGCGTAATAAAGGAGATAAGCTTGTTCATGGACTAGTGCAAAACTCCCACCACCCCAAACCGCTGACTCATCTCCCATGCTAGAGTGAATTGGCTTTGTAGTTCTACTGGCTGTATTGGCCTGGGATGTGGATGTAACACTACTTGAAAGCATTATTTCTACCTGCCTTTAAGGTTTAAAGAGTTACATATCGCAGAATAAGCCTGCACCGAACCACTAACTGCAGTTCAGCTGTAACATGAGTAGTCTGAGGGAATTTCTCCTTGTCACTTCCCTGTCTGTTTCACTTTCCCAGCTTTCCATCCTGAAGTAATACATACAAAATTAGATGTAGTTGACTTAAAGACCTTTCAAGGAATAAAACCATGAGAGAAATCCCCATTTTCTAAGATCTAGGTCATATGTTGCAAATATAGTAATAGAATTAAGTATTTTATCCTGTACAAGACCCTGTTCTAAACAGTGACCAAACAACTTACCAAAGGTGATAATTCAACATCTATCTTCTTGATAAAACAGATTGTATACAGTTGCAGTTCAAATATGCCCTTAGAAGTTTGGCCTAGTTGTGTGGTTGCAGCGCAGTAATCTTCCTGATGATGTATACCTGATGGAGAGAAAATAACACTTTCCGCATGGCTCACTGATATTTATTCCCGAATCTAAACCTGAAGGGTTTTTTTGCCAGATGCAGAACATCTGTATCTGCTGCTGAAGTATACTGGGTACTCAATACCTTGTGTAGTTACACCATAGTTCTGTAGGGCCACACTGAACATTTTCCTTCTCCCAAGGGAAAACACTGAGCCAAAATCAGTTGGGGAACTGGGATGGACACACAGTTGACTGAGTCCACATTCGTGTTTGAATAGATTTTCAGATTTCCTACAGAGTGGAGCAGTGTATTGTATTGTGGGGTTCTTTCTGGAAGAAATGGTATTGCTTCAGCACTCTTTGAAATGCAGTAGAATCTCACAAGCTGCAATTTGTTGAAGATTGTTTTGAGACATATTAAAATGCTTCTAGTATTATGGATTTATGATAGTTTATTTCCATTAAAAAAGCATAAGTAGAAAATACCTTTTTTTAGTACGTAAATGATTGCATTGGGTGTAATGCTGTTCATTCTATCAAACAAATATCAAATATTTTGCTGTTTGTTTTTTCTTTTCCCCTCAAGTTTCACACAACAGATATGACACTTCCTGACCTTCCTGGTTTTGAAGACCTGGGTATTCAACCAGCATCTCTAGAACAAAAAGCAATTGAAGTTCTGCGCCGTCACCGCAGATACCGCTGGTTGGATGCTGAGCTGGAGGAAGCAAAACCAGCTAAGACATATCCCATGTAACAGTTGATAAGGTGGTTTACTTAACACTTCTTAATTTGCCTTTGTGAGACCCAATTTGTTTGGAGGACTTGTGTACATACTGGGTAAAATATATTAATCATGTAAACTATATTTCACCAGTGTTGTCTCTTTCATTATGGAAGACTGTTATTGAAATGCAGTTTTTCCTCTTTAAAAGGTCGTGAAAGCATATTTACATATTATAGTTTAGCTTGTAAGCATTCAAATAGTTGAAGGTATCTTAACACTAGTCAGTTTCTCCCTTGGTTCTCAAAGCAACCGTGTCACTAACAGTTAGGAAATGCCAAGTGATTTGAAGAACATTGAAATTCAGGACACTGTGGCCTAGAACACGTCCTTTCCAATAGGGTCAGCTGGTACTGCCACCTATTCAGATTATGAGGGCTTGGACAAAACCCCCTTTCTAAGTTCTTGACTTTTCTGAGCTTTATTTTTCTTCCCTGAGCACAACTATTATAGAAATTGCCAACCAGAATGGCACAAGGTGTTTCAAAGGTTGAGAAGCATCAATCAAACATGTAAGCTATATGTGATCTGATCTGTGGTGATAATTGTGTGCTGTGGCTCATGGACATGAGGAAATGTGTCATTTCTTCCATTTTTAAATGAAAAAGTCTTTTTAGTTCAAAGCTTTAATGTGCTGGGACATTGCCTTTCCTTTGGTAAAAAGGGTAAGCTTTGCTTCAGGATTGTTTTCAGTCTTTTAAAGATGAAAGAAAGGTCCCTGTCTGAATTTGATCAAGAACTGTTCTTTCACTTTCCATATCCAAAGAATTGGTGGAGGCTTTTGGTTTAATTTTGTCAGGGACATTGTTTACTAGGGTGCAGCTTAGAGCTGAGTAAGTCTGTGCACAGAGCTGAGAGCAGAAATCTTGATCTTCTATATGCAGGGCAGTGTTCTGATGGCTGCAAGGTGTGGAAGAAGACATTTCTTGAATCAAGGAACAAGTTGACTAGTACTGGGAGTTGGACAAATCATATTAACTTGGATGAGTTGAGATTGGTGGGGAAAATGGTTTTAAGCTGAGATGGAGAGGGAGTAAAATGAGTGACAGCATATTATCTGGTTTATCCTCCACGCTTCCTACTACTTGCTGTTGGATCTGAAATTGGAGGGAGGTAACTGCAACAACTTGGACAAATGAGTATCAAAGGTAGAAGTCTAATGGAGGGGAAATCTGAAGCAGAGATTGGGATGGAATAGATGATGAAAAAGGAGACAAGGAAAGAGAGAACAGACAAATTGAAAAGCACAGAATTCTCTTACGTAAATCACACTGGGTTCTGCAGCCAAAGATTAGAATCTCACTATTTCGATACTGTTGCCAAAGTACTGTGAAACTCCTGGGCAAAGTGTTTAAGTTTCAACAGTATCCACATTTTGCTCTTCCACATAAAAGCTACTGCTGCTACTGCTTCCTCTATCAGGAAGAGGTAGGCTCTTGTGATTATATGAATTTGTTGATCCTGCCTACTCTATATTTGATTTGGGTCTCATTGATTGTTTCTTTTGATAAAAGTTCAGTTGTTTTAAATAAATCTGCAAATTAAAACATTCCAAAACTAGGAGAAACTGTCAGTGAATTGTGTATTGTTAATAATTTGATTCTTAACTTTTACTATTCTGAGAGCATTTTTCCATAAGACCCCAACTGTAAATAAGTAGCCTCATTAGTGCTTATTTAATGTGTGTGGCCCTTATCTTCATTTTTTGCATGTTATTTGCATCTTGCTGTGAAAATGGTGGTATTTATGAACTATTTCACAAAAGCACATAGTGTACAGAGATCCACAATTATCATGATAGTCCTGCATGGCTGACGAGCAGCTTCCATTTTCAGATGGTCAACTGAGGCAGAAATAGCTGTCCAAGTTAGTGGTATAGTGTTAGGTGCCAGTTCTGGGAATGCTTACCATGATGCAGTGATTTTTTTTTTTTATTTTTTTTTTAATTCTTTTTTTGCCCCCCATTCAAAACACATCTTTTCTGGTGTCGTCAGTTCCTTTGCAGACCACTCCTATGGGATCTTAATTCAGACAACCATTAGACAAAGAACACGTAGCAGATGAATACCCATAAAGCTTTAAGCAGCCTGCTCCACAGCAGACAGGACAATTGGTAAAGGGGAGTTACCACTATCGTGCTCAGCTGCTCAAAGTTCTGTTTCATACAATATCCTGCCTTACACAGCAGCTCTGCTTCCTACCTTGTAGCAACTGCAATGTGATTTCTCATTTCTATCCTATCAAAGCAATTTCTTTAGGGCGTCTTGAATGTAAAAAAAAAAAAAAAAAAAGTCACTTATTTTATAATCCAGTTCTGAGTACAAAGTTACTGTAATTTTATTCCATTGGTGATTTTTATCCCTACTTGTTTATCGAGAGCATCTTCTCTCTTATCCCTGATTTCTCAGCTTGCAATCGTTTTTTAGCCAACCTGCAATTTGCCGACTACTGAAGGACCTTTAAACGTGAGGACTGGAGGTTCGTGCTTGCCGAACACCTTGCCGGGGCTGCTGCTCAAAGTGGTATGGAAAGAGGGGGCTGTTGTTTTCCACCCTCCCCACAAGAGGTCACTGGTAGAGCAGAATGTGGCACAGATGGTCTTGAAGGGCGCTGGGTGCCTTTGCTTCGTGCAGCCTGTCTCCTGCTCAGGCGCTGCCATTTCTCCCCTCTGATTTTTCCTTGGTATGGACCAGCTCCTTCTACTCCAGTTCCAATGCACTGTCCTTCCTCATGCTTAGAAGGAGACCTGTGGCCCTAGGAGCCTGCTTTGGGCAGTGCTGTCTTTTGCCAACTTAGGAATTCTTACCTTCCGTGGTCAAAATGCCACCAACTTCAGCTAGTATGGGACTTTTTCTCAGTGTTTCCCTATTAGCTGTGGATAGTGCTGTGTTTACCAGCAACCTCAGAAATTCTGCATCTTAGAAACTGTTTTGTCTCCCTCCTTTTTAAAGTGTATCACAGTGGTGTCTCTGCTGTGACACAAGACCAGTGAAGGATCATTCTTTCTGAAAGTGAGTGGAGTGGGACAGCTCTTGTAGGCATGCTTATCTCCTCTCTTCTGTTTACCCCAGTATACCCCAGCTATGCAGAAAACCTTTCTATTACCCAAGAGGCATTTTGTTGGTGCTTTAAATGTTCAGTACTTTAAATATATATATTTGAAAACAGTATTAAAATACTATTATGCTACACTTGTACTCTTAAGGTATCTTGTACTTTTACAGTGCATAATAGAGTACTTCTGGTTTAGCCATGACATGCACAGTACCAGGTGCTCTTTGCTCCCTCTCCTTTTTTTTTTATGGCTGTAAAACAGGCTGTGCAATAATATCAGCATAGTGTTTCAGCTGTGGTCTGAGCAAGGTTTGCAGCTGAAAGGCATATATTGCTGTGTGTGGTGGCATGCAAACCCTGAACTGCCCTACCATTTCTTCCTAACATTTCACACTATAGTTCATTTGTTGGCAGTTGTTCATTTCGTGTTACACTATTTACTGAATTTCACAATACAATCTGCTGTGTTCTTGCTAGTTTATTTTTTTTTCTTTCCCAAGATGAATCTCATTCTGTCTTTTTTTTTTTTTTTTTTTTTTTTTTCCCCCCCTACCCCTGTTTCTGTCCAAAGGACCCTTTTAATTCTTTTCTGTCCTGGATTTCCATAAAATGTCAACAAAAGTATAATCCGTTTCATGAAAATACTTTTGTCTTCTCTTTGGAAGTGTTCATGAAAAAAGGAAAATCAAATTTTATTTTAATGTGGCTTTTTTTTTTTTTTTTTCAAAACAACCAACCTAATGTGACGCTGGGATTAATCTCTTTCTGCTTCTCTCTCCTTCTCAAAAAAACCTAAAACCAACAAAAACAACAGCAAAAAAGTGCTGGGAGTCTAAAAGAAATGGGAATCTAAGCACAGGTAGACACAATTTCTGGTATGCATCAGGAAAAAAAAAATTAGGTTAATTACCATTATTCTTCTCCATTTGAAGGTCAGCTTTTTACTATGTATGAATCAACCTGTTGATTGGCATGTCCAGGTTGTGTATTCTTGGAGCTGTCAAAAAACCAAAACATATTGCAAACTATTCCCTTGCATAATTTTTTTCATGATTCCTTTGTATTGTTAATGAAATATCAGGCATCTGGTTTTCTGATGTGTCAGTGTCATTGAGGAGGACATGGTGCTGCTGTTACCTCTATACTGTCGTGAAAGACGAGTTAAGAGATTGTTCTTAGGCCTTGGGCAGTAAATAAAAGAACAAAGCTGTTGGTGGCACCCTGCATAGAGCTTGCATGGTAAGGTTTTTGGGGTGGGGGGGAGTGGCTTCAGGAGTGGCTTCTGTGAGAAGCTGCTAGAAGCTTCCCCTCTGACGGAGCCAATTCCAGCTGGCTCCAAGATGGAACTGTTGGCCCAAAGCTGAGCTAATCATCAACAGTGGTAGCACCTCTGTGATAATGTATTTAAGAAAGGGAAGATGTTGCTGCACAGCAGCAACAGCATCTGGGAGAGAGAAGTGAGAGTTCATGAGAAACAGCTCTGCAGACACCAAGGTCAGTAAATAAGGAGGGGGAGGAGGTGTTTAAGGTGCTGGAGTAGATGCTTCTGTAGCCTGTGGTGAAGACCATGGAGAATTAGTCTGTCCCCATGTAGCTCATGGAGATAAATGAAGCAGATAGCTCCCTGCAGCCTGTGGAGGACCCTACGCTGGAGCAGGTGGATGTGCACAAAGAAGGCTGTGATGCTGTAGGAAGCCTGTGTTGGAGCAGGCTTCTGACAGGACCTGTGGACCCATGGAGACATAGGAGCCCAAGCTGGAGCAGGTTTCTAGACAGGACTTCTGAACCTGTGGGGCATCCTCATTTTCCTCATTATCCTGCTCTGATTGGTAATAAATTAATTTCTGCAAGTCAAGTCTGTTTTGCATGCAATGGTAATTGGTCAGTGATCTCTCCCTGTCTTTGTCTTGACCCTGGAGCCTTTCATTATATTTTTCTACTTCCTGCCTTGTTGAGGAGGGAGTGGCTTTGGTGGGCACCTGTCATTCAGCCAGAGTCAACCCACCACACAGACACCTGGCTCCTCAGTCCCACATGCTGACCCGAACACTCTCACTGAGCTCGAGTTAATCCCCTGGGAAACAGCTCTGGTAAGTCTTATTCCACAAATTGTGGCAGGTATTCTATGAGGAAGTCCTAGGTGGTGCAGGCAGGAACCACATGAATAATTACAGTGTTGGCTATGATTGGGAAGTGAATAACCCTGTGCCTGGATGAAGTTTTTTTTTACTTCTATGGTTATATATCATGATTTTACTCTACCATGGATTTCCTGTTCTTGGCCGACAGCAAACTGAGAACAGCAGCTTGTAGCTTTTGGCAAGAGGGTGCGTGTTCCTTGCTTGAAAACTATCGAGTTCACTTCTCTTAGGATTACTTGGCTATTGCAAACTGACTCTTCTTGGAGGAGATGCCCCTCAGCTTCTCTGTCCTGATTGGAGAGGTCTGCACTACCATGTAGAGAACCCAGACCTGTCAGAGCGGAAACCCAGCACTGTGATTGGCTTGATTTGTCCAACTGCCTGCAATCAAGGAGCCTTTCAAGGGTGATGAGGTGTGGCTGTGAGGAAGATTGTGATCAATGGTGACTGAGCTACTTAGAGAAGCCCTGCTTGCTGGTGAGGGAGTCAGATCTGTGGAAAGGGGTCGGCTTGACTCTTAGCAGTACAATGTTGGGAGCTCTCTAAGGCTTCTGTCACCTTGTGTTTGCAAGCTATTCCTGGAGCTTCTGCATCCCTTTAGTCAGCAGTGCTCGTGGTAAGTCAATCTTCTGACTCTTCACTACATAAAAACTCTGCTGTGGGTGCTACAGAATTGGGAAGGTTGTCCATTCTTCCTTGGCTTGGAGCATATTGTAAACAGGAGCTTCGGTGGGCAGCTGAAGCTCAACTTGTACAGGTACATGTAAGCATGCAAGTGAAAACATCTGTAAGCTGTACCTTATCATCATCTCTTCTGTGACTCATTAGACTCTGTTAATTACTTCATCTGAGTAGTCCTAGCTCTCAGTCAAGTCGAGGCAATTTGAAACACTGCATTTGGAAAGAAGACTCAGTGCAGACCCAGAACCACAGACAAACTCCAACCAGCAGCTGAATGCCGAGTTTCTTTAAGCTTACAATGGCACCCTGGAAGAGACCACATAAAGTTGCACTGTTAATCATCAACGCAGGTTTTGTGTGTTATCTTGTGTACTTACTGAAAGGGCGAAAAGAGGGAAGACTTGATACATTGGAAGTTCACGGTCGGTTGTCACACCAGGAAAATAACATCCTTCAGAGACTAGACAGTTTGGACTGGAACATTTATAACCTCTGTAAGTAAAATGCCATGCTGTTTACCTTTTTGAGGATTAGCTTTCTAGACTTCCTGAAGGATAGAATAATAGATAGCTGTAATAATGTTTGTTTGGGTTTCCCTGGACACTTCTGATTCTGATTTTTATTTTTTTAACTACTGTAAACTTGAAAAAGATTTGATAGCATCTCTCTGCACACACAATAGTCTTCCACAGTCATTGTGGTGGGTTTTTTGCATGTTAGACAGCTCCTGACCCCAAACTCTTTTAGAAGTGTTAAGCAATTTTGAAGTTACTGTGCCAGCATGCTAATTGCAGGTGCCCATTATTCCTGTCATTATTTGTTTGCCATAAAAAGCTGGTTTTGAGAAAAACTGGAAGTGCCCATTTCTTCAGCCTCCGCTGTGTGGGTGAGCAGCAAGGGGAACTGTGACTCACTCTGTCTTTTTCCTTGTGTACCTTGAGCACACACACAATGGAGTTGCTGTGGGGAAAAGATATTGATAAACTCTGTATCACCTGCTTGATTGGACTGTGTTCCCAAGCAGCATTAGCTAAAATGTCCTGGCAGGATTGTTTCTCTCTCATCCCATGACTGTGAAAGATCAACAGCACCCCAACAGATGTGCTTGTATATGAACAATATTGTTTTAGAAAGGGACTTTTTTCTCACAGCAAGGTTTGTGAATTTTGACATTTTTTTCAGGTATCTGGTGTAGGTTGACCTGTTTGTTGGGAAGTGGGCATGATAGAGCCATCTGAATAAGGGCTGAAGGATCCACTTCTCTTATTTCCTTTGTGCCTCTTGATTTGAACTTTTTCCATGTCATTTGAATCTCATGATAGTGGTAGGAGGGTTAAAGCAGCCAGAACCCTGATGGCTGGCATTGCTTTGGCTGTCATGTTGTCCACGTATCCTCGTTAGAGCTAGATGTGTGCTATGTAGAATAGTAAAAGAAACTGAGACTGTCTCCATCATCTGAGCCTGCTCAAAATGCCACTTGGGTCACCCTTGACCTTGGTGAGAAATTTTCCCCATACAGCTTGGTCAGATTTAATATCCCCCATCCCAAGCACCAGTGTCCCCTAATGTCACTGTTATTGCCGAGAGTGTCTTCTCTGGCACCTGTTCTTATGGACATCAACAGCGAGGCATATTTTTGTAAGCTGTTTGAGTCATTTGAAAGAAAAGCTGAAGTCTTCAGTTCAGTACATAGTCATGAAATCACCAAACAGTTGAGGTTGGAAGGCACCACTGGAGGTGGTCTATTCTAATCTCTGTGCCCAAAGCATGATCAAGCTCAAGCAGGTTGTCCATGACATCAGCCAGTTGGGGTCTGAATGTTGTCAAAGATGGAGACTTAACTTATCTGGTTTATCTGTTTTTTCAGGGGTTTTTTTTGTTTGTTTTCTTGTGGTTTTTGTTTGGGTGTGTTTGATTTTTTTTTTGTTGTTGTTGTTGGGTTTTTTTGGTGGGTTTTTTTGTTTGTTTTTTGTTTTGTTTTGGGGGGGGGTTTTGGGGTTTTTTTTTTGGTTGGTTGGGTTTTTGTACACCAGCAGTTTAAAAAAAAAAAAGTACATGTAATTCCCTGTAGTCTTATCATCTTAGCGGCTTTTTGTAGGATTTGCTCCAGTATGTCTGCCTCTCTTGTATAGAGGAGCCCAGCAGTGGACACATTACTGCAGGTGTGGCCTCACCAGTGATGAGCTAGAGAGGGAGGATCACCTCATTCTGCCTGCTGCAAGGGGGTTGTTTACTCTATTTGCCTTCAAGAACAATATATTCTGACCAACCTCACGGAGGCCATCTGCGCCTTTATGAGACAGTATTCTGAACCTAACAAAACCTTGCAGAGGTTAGAGTTCACCCTGGTCAGATCTTTGAGCAGAAGTCAAAACACTTTTGTCAGGTTTGTGGAGTCTCCCTCTCTGGAGATACTCAAAACTCGCCTGGACATGTTCCTGTGTGATCTGGTCTAGGTGATCCTGCTCTGGCAGGGGGCGTTGGACTGGATGATCTTTCAAGGTCCCTTCCAGCCCTTGACATTCTGTGAGTCTGTGATTCCAGTAAGCTTATTGAGGGAGATGGCAAGCGGCTCCTTTGCTCTATTAACTTTCAAGAGAAATATGGTACCAACAACCTGAATTAGATGGGAGTCCCATAATGGATCACTAATACATAATGTAACTCAAGCATAACATCATGGAAATTATACGGGTCTGATTTAACCATTTGTGTGTTGTCTCCCATATTTCTCCACTGATGCCAGAGCAGTGTCTTGTTCTATGCTTGTGTGATTGAGAGCACAATCTGATGCAGGGTATTATGAAATGTGATGGTAAAAATTTGCCCTCCTCTAGGAGGGAGGGTCTGATGTTACTCCCATATGAATATCAATTTAGCTGCAACTTCACCGATCTTTTGACCCGCAGTGTTGTAAGGAGAATGTGACTCAGTTACAATGACAAAGAATGTTCTCAATTGCTATTTATAATCAGTCCTCTTTTATTTTCAATCAGCAAAATCAGTGGAAGCATTCCATGAAAATATAAAACAAATAGAACGTGATCTGAAGCTGCAAGGTAACTCCAAGAGTGGAATACAAAAGCCAGATAATGCAAAGGAGGAAAAGAAGATTAAACACCATTTATTGTATCCAGACTCAGCTTTGTTCAAACACTGGGGTGCAAATTTAAGCGAAGAGGACCAAGCTGTTGCACAGAAACTGTTCTTAAATTACGGGTATAATGTTTACCTCAGTGATCATCTACCTCTGGACCGACCTATCAGAGACCTCAGATCTCCCAGGTGCAGTATAAACCCTCTCTACATTCACGAGGTGACATAAAACTGAAGAGAAAGGGAACTGTATTGCTTTGAACTAAGTTAAAATAATCTGCTGACAGATCTCATTTTGTGCTCTGTTTGGTTAGGGTTTGGATTTTTTTTTTTTTCTTATCAAATCTTGCTCAGTCTTGTTATACTCAAAAGATTGTGAGTCATGAAGTCACAACGTAGAGAAGACACTTAGGAAAAAAAACTGTTAATTAAAATTGATACAGAACTTCTAATTGTCAGTAAAAATGGAAAAAACAAACCACATTATTTAGAAGATAGGAGACCTAGTCTGCTTACATTCCGTTTAAGCCCCAAAGGCAGGACAACTGAAGTATTCTTTCTCTTGCCTCTTCCATTGTCTCATGTAAGCCTCTTCACCTCACACACACACCCCACCTTGGAAAACCCCCAAAATGTAATTGATGAAGAACTGAACACCTACACTGTAAATTTCTGTCTTTTTCTAACAAAATACTTGGTTTTTCTTAACTATTCTTCAGACTGCTTATTAAAAGATTATTAAAAAACAAATGGAAGAGATAGCTGAAACTAATTATTTGCCAGTGAGTCCCGTGAAGGGTGAGGGAACATTCAGCACTTGACCTGAATCTCTGGCACTCTTATCTTTGTTGTCAGTGGCCATAATGGACTCCTGACCTTGCTAGTTTCCTTATAGCTGTATTTTCTCTCTCTGTTTCCCCTTCAAGTTCTCAGAGTCTGATGATAATTACATGAAAAATATAGTGGGGTAAACATCTAAAGGGTTGTATGTAAGCAGACCACTTCATAAGAGGAAGCTTAAGGGATTTTTCTGGGAATTCATTGGTTCCTAAAGCCAATAGATAATATTTTTTAAGCAGACTGGGGATACTATGGGACCTGAAAAAGGT